>JAQZBX010029632.1:0-27199 GCA_029593785.1 Cabassous unicinctus | reverse complement strand
AAAACTAACTATGAAATTTATTTTGAAGAGCAACAGGCTCTGAATAGCCAAAGACATATTGAAGAGAAATGAAATTGGAGGAATCACACTACTTGACTTTAAAACATACTACAAAGCTACAGTGTTCAAAACTGTGTGGTATTAGCACAATGAAATGCATATCGACCAATGGTACCAAAATGAGAGCTCTGATATAGATCCTAGCATATATACTCATCTGATATTCAACAAGGCCACCAACTCCATCCAACTGGGAGAGAACGGTGCTTCAACAAATGGTGCTTGGAGAAATGGATATCCATATCCAAAAGAATGATAGAGGAACACCATCTCACACCTTATACAAAAATCAACTCAGGATGGATCAAAAATCTAAATAGAATCAAGACCATAAATACTTTGGAAGATAATGTAGGGAAACATCTACGGGACCTTGTAATTGGAAATGTTTTCATGAACATCACACGCAAAGCATGAGCAACAAAAGAAAATATAGATGAATGGGATTTCCTCAAAATTAAAGACTTTTGCACCTCAAAGAATGTTATCAAGAAAGTAAAAAGGCAGCCTACCCAATGGGAGAAAATATTTGGCAACCATATTTCTGATACGAGGCTAATATTCAGCATATATAAAGAAATCCTACACCTTGAAAATAAAAAGGCAAATAAACCATTTAAAAATGGGCAAGCTACTTGAAAAGACATTTCTACAAAGAATAAATACAAATGGCTAAAAAGCACATGAAAAGATGCTCAGCATCACTAACTATTAGGGAAATACAAATCAGAATTACAATGAGATATCATCTTACACGCATTATACTGGTGGCCATTAAAAAAACAGAAGACTACAAGTGTTAGAGAGGATGTGGAATGATGTGCAATTATGGACACAAACCATGTTAAATCACCATCCCAGAAACCTCAGGATTGGGTAATGAACTATGGAATAGAGTGGACTTATTGGTATTCTACAATAGCAATGGAGGAAATTACAACATTGATGTGGAGGCAGTGGCCACTGGAGGCTCTGGGGGCAGCGGGAGGGAAAGACAGGTGTAATGCACGGCTTTTTCAGGACTTGGGAATTGTCCTGAATGGCAACGCAATGACAAATATAAGCCATTATATATCTTCCCATAGTCTGCAGAATTGTGTGGGAGTGTAAACTACCATGTGAAATGTGGTCCTTGCTCAATGGCAATGCTCCAGGATGTGTTTATCAATTGCAATGAAGGTGCAACACTAATGAATGTTTATGTGGGAGCGTGTGAGAGGTGTGGGGAGGGGGACATATGGAAATCCCTATATTTTGGGTCTAATATTTGTGTAATCTTAGTATCTTTAAAAGAATAAAAAATATATTTTAAAAAATGAAGTGGATTTTTTCCCCTGAGTGGGTAGGCTTACCCTCTGGCCAGATGAAGTGCGTATCTTTGGCATTAGAAGGGCTAAACGTCCTTTTATTCTCTGATATGGACTTGTTCTTAAGAACAGGATATATGATGCAGCACCTCTTGTTTCCTGGCCAGGGTTTAGCCGATTGTATTTGTTAATGATCTACTTACGGCCCTTGATGAAGTGCTTCTGGAAAATAGTTTTCTTGTAATCTCAGTACATCAAGGATTTTGAGTTTCAATACCTTTCCAATGATTGTAACATCAAGACAAATTTTCTCCCAAGGGAGCATCTTCTTTTTACATATGAAATCATCTTTATATCAAAGTTCTCTGATCTTGAAGCTTCAGTTCCTGTGGGCTATGTTGTCACAAAAGCAACTATCTTTACATGTAGTTGCACTTCTTTGTAAATCAATAGCACAACTTTCTCCACCTGAGAATTTGGAAGCAGATGTAAATCCCTGGAGCTGTGACTACAGGAATATTATCCATTTGGTTGCAGTACTCCAAGCTGGCATAATGCCTAAGACCCCATTTGTTATTTTTTATTTTAAAATGTTTTACAAACGTTTATTTTAATGGAATGATTTACTTTGTTTCATGCTCCCTTAACAAGAAGTGTAAGCTTCTATTTTCAACTGCATGAGGAATTATAATAAAACTTGTTTTCTCTTAAAAAATGAGATGGGCCATACAGAAGAAACATAGGAAAAAAAATTCACATATAAAAATGCTTGGCATGTTCCAAGTAAGATGAATGGAACAAAAATCATTCTAAGGGCATCATAATAAAATTTCTGAAAACCAAAATATAAAATTTTATAGTTAAAATACATTTTCTTCAAAGAAACACCAATAATAGTGAAAGTTGACTTGTTAACATAAATTATGAATATTACAATAAAATTTAGTGATATCTTTAATGTGTTAAATAAAATAATAGCAAAAAAACTATACTAAGAAACCATGATATCTAAAAATAAATGCAACTTAAATGTCTTTCATACATATGAAATCTGGGATAATATGTTGTCAGTAACCCTGCTGATTTGCATTACAATGAAAAATATTCAGGAGAAGGAAAATGGTCACTGTATTAGTCACCCAAATGGATGATGATGCAAAAGACCAGAAAATCTCTTGGTCTTTATAAAGGGTATTTGTGTGGGGTAGAAGCTTACAGTTACTGGGCCATAAAGCATTAGATTTTTCCCCCAACAAAGTCTGTTGCTATGTGCTGGAGCAAGGCAGCTGCCGACGTTTGACAGGGTTCAGTTTTCTTGTGTTCCTCTCTTCCTGGGGCTGCATTTCTCTCTGGGCTTAGCCCCTCTGTTTCCTCCACAAGGTCAGCTGTAGACTATCAGACAATGGCTTGTCTCTATCCCGGGGCCTTCTCTCCTTCCTCACGATTAAGCTCCTCTGTCTACTTGGCTCCCCGGGTTCCAGCATCAAAATTCCAACATTAAAACTACTACAACTCTGTCCTTTGCCATGCCTTTTATATTTGATTCCCCACCCACCAAGGGGTGGGGCTCAACACCCTACTCGCGTGGCCCAGTTAAAGCCCTAATCATAACTTAATCATGCCCAGATTAATAAACTAGTTTACAAGCATAATCCAATATCTAATTTTGGAATTCATAACTATATCAAACTGCCAAACTGTTACAGTCACAAATGGGAGCACCCATACTCTTAAGAAGAAAGGACAGTTAAAATGTTAAATATATTAATGTATAAGGAATATTGTCTAAATAAGCAATAGCAGCCATGGCTGATAGGGTTTGAGATTTGTGTACAATTAAAAATCGTGATAAAATAATGCAAAAACAAGAAATTAAATTTTTAATGTTCTAAATTATAGCATTTCAGGGAAAGTGGTACAAGAAATAATTTCTACTAGGCTTTATTAAATCAATAATGAATGTTATAACATCAAATGAAAACACTAAAGCATGTGTAACTGCTTAGCCAACATAGGAAAAAGTGGGACAATAAAATCTATTAATCAGAAAGGTCAGATAGAAGAGAGAAAGGAACACAAAACAGGGCAAACAGAGCAAATAATAAGATGACAGATATTACAAATGTATCTGTAATTAAATTAAATTAAATGTAAATGAAAAGAACATTGAAAATAAAATAATAAGATTGACAGATCTTAAAAAAAAACCTGTGCTCACTTACATAGCTTCAAGTAAAGATAAAGAAAAGATGCTAAAATAAGGACAGGGAAAGATACATCATTGAAAGCTCAACTAACAGAAAACTGATATAATTACCCTACAAGAATTTGTAAACTATAAGGCAAGCAATATTTCTTGAGTTGAAGAGAAAACATTATAATGACAAAGGTGCTCCGTTCCACCACAGAAATCACAGAACTAATTCATTCAAGTTATATAAGATGTAGCTTGTCATACTTAAAAGAATGGGATACATCCAAAATCATAGTGGTATACTTCAGTTCAAAAGTTAATGTAATAGGAAGATGAAGGAGTATAAAGCTTCAGGATTAAGTCTCTCCACCAGAACAACTATTATAGAGGCAGGAAGTGTATGAAAGAATCATTTCAAAACTCCAGAATCTAGTAGAATACTGCAGAGCATCCACAGAAAAGTGGGAAGAAGAGACTGGTAAATTATTTTAAGTACTGGCAAATTGCTCTCTCCATGTGGCAGTTACAGGCCCACACTTGGGGCAGGTCATATGGTGCCTGGTTAGCTCCCTGGTGACAGAAAGGGATGTAAAATTTCACTTCCTTAAGATCAACAGTGGGCGTGGCAAATTGCTGATCATGACTTTAGATTAGTGACTTTGGATCACTGGGGCCAAGCTCTGAGGGGGTTATTGTTCCAACCCTTCCCAGACAAAGTTGGCTGAGAAGACTTATAGATGTTATGCTTCTCAGAGCTGTGGGGAAGAGATCCAGAATTCATTTGCTCGGCAGGTAAAGGAAAGACAGTATTGGGAAGCCATGGAAGAATCTCCTGGTGCTCTTCCTGATCCTCTCCCAGGGCAATTTAGTGTGGATCTGTGTCTCCTTCTATGGTCCCTGGCCATGTTATGTTTTACTGGAAAATACTGACTTGGAAACTCCTTTCCAGCCAGCCCTCTTCCCAGAATTTTCCCTCCAGGTGAAAGCAACTTGAGATGACAGGAAAGCAGGCTAAGAAATTATTGAGACAGATAGCCTGGAGCAAATTATTACCTGATTTAAATACCTGAGAGATGGGGAACTCTGTCTACTTGGGAAATAGAGTGGGCATTCAAACTCCTGTAAACAGGGGAGCTCAAAAGTAACCAACAAGCCCAAGCCCAGAGCAACACATAGGCCCAGAAAATACAGGGAGGACACTGTACTTATAATTCACCTGAGTGGATTAACTTAACAGGACTGACATTCAAGAAAATCTGTCATATCACCTCCTGGTTACAAAATCAAGAATTAGACATCTCAGGGAATAAATCACAGAGTTTATATTCTAAAATGTTAAAGTGAAGATGTGAAAAAAAGAGTACAAAACAAAGAAACAGTAAATGATGACACATCAAATGGAAGTGGATAGAAATCCAGAAAACACAAATAAAGAAAACCACACAGAAGACATAATGAACAAAGAGTTTTCAAAAGATGATTTTAAAAATGCTCAAAGAGATGACAAAAAATAGAGAGAAAGAACTAAGGGATATCAAAAAACAAACAAACAAAAAATGAATGAGCAAACTGAGAATCTTAGCAAAGAAATAGAAAACAATAAAAGGAACCAAACAGTATTTTTGGAGTTGAAAACCACAATAACTGGGGAAAAAAAATCCCCAGGAGGGCTTCAACATCAGATTGGAGCTGGCAGAAGAAAGATTGAGCAAAATTTAAGAAAAGACAATTGAAATTAGGCTGAGGAGTAGAAAGTAAAAAGAATTTAAAAAGTGGAAATAGCCTATAAGACCTCTGGTACACCATCAAGCATACCAATATACCATTATGGAAATCCCAGAATAGGAAAAAAGAGAGAAAGGTGCAGAATGAATACTTAAGTAAATAATGAAATTGAATTTTGAAAACTTTTCAAAATATGTGAATATGCAAATCCAGGAAGTACAGAGAACACCAAACTGGGTAAACATGAAAAAAAAAAACATACCATATTATATATTACTCATATTGTTAAATTCAAAGGACAAGTAGAGAATTCTGAAATCTGCAAGAGAAAAAAATGAATTATGTACAATTGAGTCCCAGTCAGACTGAGAGTCAATTTCTCATGAGAAATCAAGGGGCAAGAAGGCAATGGGTTAAAATGCAAAGGAAAACAACTACCAACCATTCATTTTATATCTGTGAGACTTTATTTTTAAAATGTGGCAGAGATTAAGGAATTCCCCACAAAACAAAAGCTGAGTGAGTTCATAACCACTAGTCCTGTCCTACAAGCAGTATTAAAGGAAATTATTTAGACTGAAAAGAAATGATATTACACAGTGATACAAAGTGGCATAACAAAATAAAGACCTCTGGTAAAGATGAATATTTGGGTAATTATTTAGACTAGTACTATTGTATTTTAGTTTTTGGTGTGTAAATCCACTTCTTATTCCCCAAAGGTGCTATAATGCAAATGCATAAAAATTAATGATCAATCTATGTTTTTGTACCTACAGTGTAAAAAGTTATAAATGGTAAACAGCATAAAGAATGGAGGGCATTGGAGGGGTTTGGAAAAGTGGCTGTGCATGTTTGTGAAGTCAAGTTGGTATCATACTAAAAGTGATTGTTACATATTTAGGGTATTAAATATGAACCCCTTCATAACCACAAAGAAAAAAATGAAAACTATATAAAGATAGAAATGAGAATATATTAAATGTAGTACAATAAAACAATCAAATTAATGTAAAAGTAAGCATTAATGGAACAATTGAGGAACAAAAAAGGCACAAGATTATAAAGACTAGCAAAATGGCAGAATAAATTCCTCCATTATCAATAGTGACTTTAAATGTAAATAGATTAAGCATTCGAATCAAAAGGCAGAGATTAGCAGAATGGATAAAAGTGCATGAACAAACTATATGCTGTCTGAAAGAGCATCAAGAAATATGTTGGCTGAAAGTGAAAGAATGGAAAAAATATACCAAGAAAATAGTAACCAAGAGAGCTGAAGTTGCTATACAAAACCAGATAAAATAGACTTTAAATAAAAATGTTACAAGACACACTGATGATCTTTATGTAAAGATAAATGTTACAGTTCAAGAGAAATAAATGATTATAAATATCTATGCAAACAACAGGAAAGCCCCAAAATACATGAAGCAAATACTGAAAGATTTGAAGGGACAAACTGATGGTTCCCCATTAATAGTAGGAGACATTAATTAGTACTAGACTTTCAATAATGGATAGAACATCTAGACAGAAGATCAATAAGGAAATAGAGAAATTGATGATATGGGAAATCAATTAAACCTAATAGATACTTCACTCAACAAGAACAAAATACACATTCTTCTAGTGTACACATGATCATTCTCCAGGATAGACATATCTTAAGGCATGAAACAAGAAAGTCAGAATAAACTAAAATATATATATTGAAATCATACAATGTTTCATTTTCTACCACAAAGGAATAAAACAAGAAATAAATAACAGAGGAATAAGTGGAAAATTCACAAATATTTGGTATTTAAACAATGTACTTTTTAAAAAAATATATTTATTTTAAAGAATCTTTAGATTACATAAATATTACAGAAAAAATAGAGAGGATTCCCATATATCCCCCCCACCCACTTTTCCACATGAACAGCATCTTCCATTGGTGTGGTATATTAGTTACAATTGATGAACACATATTGAAGTATTGTTACTAATCATGGACTATGGTTTACATTATAGGTTACACTCTACCCCACACAATTTTATAGATTATGATAAAATGTATAATGGCCTGTATTCTTCATTGCAATATCATGCAGGACAATTCCACTGTCTTGAACATGCCCTTATGTTACACCTATTCTTCCCTCTCCCTTCCCTCAGAACCCCTGGTGGACACTGACTTTATATCAATGATAAAAGTTCTTCCATTGCTAGAATATTAATAAGTCTATAATAGAATAATAATATCTAATTTAGTCCATTGTTCATTCTCCAATCTTGAAAACTTTTGGATATGATGCTCACTTTGTTTCTAATTAAGAGGGGGCTTAGATTCCATGTGGCAAATGGATGGGGCTATCTTGCAGTTGAAGACTCTCTCTGTTCTTTGGGATGTGTGTTGTCGATCATTGTCACTTTGTTAGTTGTCCTGGGTGAAGATAATGAACTATAGACTAGATGCTGCAAAGCTGCTGAGATTTAAGGTTTAACTGGCATATGAACAAACCAAAGATTTCAGTCTCTGGGATATATATTTATGAAATATAATGCTAATTATAGGTTCAAATAAAAGGGACAGAAGAGCCATTTGTAGGGAAATTATAAATGAGTCTAACTCTGTTACACTGGATTGCATAAATTCAAAAGTAAGTACCACTTATATGATGCCAAATTCCTGAGCATGTCTTCCTTGCTTATAGTGTCTAGACATCTCTAGAGACCTCAGGAGCCCTGTTGTTTGAAGCACTGTTTACTGTGGCAGTCAATGAGATCCTGCTGAGACATGTATATTCATAACCACAATAACAGAAAGAATATTGAATTTCCATCCTGGGGTCTCCTGGTGCATTCTCAAATGTAATGGAAAGAATCCCTCTAGTACATGGGTAGTGTCTGGTGAAGGATAACAGACCATTACATCAGGCCCTTGATATTGATGACTGTACATATGAGCCTTTTTTTGTGAAATTGAAACTTACCCTAGTATTATATATTGCCTAAGAGTTACCTCCTGAAAGCTTCCTTGTTGTCAGATGTGTCCTCTATCTAGCCAAAATCCAGATTAATGCACTTTGCCCCTCCCCCCCAGCATGGGTCATTATACCCAGGGATGAGCCTCCCTGGCACTGAGGTATTATTACCAAGAGCCAACTAACAATGCATCTGGAAAAAGACAATGACCATAAAGGGTAAATATTAAATACAAATGAATTTTTATAGCTAAGGGATTTCAAAGTGAGTAAGGAGGTCATTCCGGAGGTTAAGATTATTAAACCATCTACACTTAAACAATGGGCTAAAGAGGAAAGTATAAGGAATTAGGAAATATCTTGATGCAAATGAAAAGTAAAAGACAACATACCAAAACACATGGGATGCAACAAAGGGAAATTTAAAGCTCTAATGCTTACATTAAAACAGAAGAAAGATTTCAAATGAGAGGCTTACTCACAAAACTGGAAGAACTAGAAAAAGAAGAGCAGACTAAACCAAAAGCATGCAGAAGGAAGGAAATGACAAAGATTAGAGTGGCGATAAGTGAAACAGAGAACAACAACAAAAAACACAGTAGAACAAATCAACAAAACTAAAATTGGATTCTTTGAGAAGATCAATAAAATAGCCAAACCTTTAGCTAGATTGACAAAGACAAAAAAGAGAGAGGACACAAATAACAAAAATCAGAAATGAAAAGGGGAACAATTCTATCAACCACACTGAAATTAAAAGGACTATAAGAAGATACAATGAAAAACTGTGTGTCAATAAATTAGATAAACTTGATGAAATGGAAAATTTCTTAGAAGCACAAAAACTACCTACATTGACTCAAGATGAAATTGAAGATCTCAATAAACTTACCACTAGTAAAGAGTATGAATCAGTAATCAAAAACCTTCCAACAAAGAAAAGGGCTAGGTGATTTCACAGGGTAATTTCACCAAATATTGTAAGAAGACTTAAGACAAATCCTGATCAACTTCTTCTGAAAATTAGAAATGGAGAGAACACTCTAATTCACTTTATGAAGCTAACAACAACCTCATTTAAAAAAGATAAACAACCACAAGAAAATGACAGAGTAATATCTCTTATGAATATAGATGCAAAAAATCCTCAACAAAATACTACTAAACAGAATCCAACAGCAGTAAAATAATTACACAACATGATCAACTGGGATTTATCCTTGGTTTGCAAGGGTAGCTAAACATATGAAAATCAGTTAATGTAAAGCATCTAGTTAACAGAATGTATGAAAAATAAAACATATTTCAATTGATGCAGAAAAGACATTTGACAAAACTTGGTTACACTTCTTGATAAAAACTCTTATAAAAAGAGGAATAGAAGACTTCTTTAACACAATGATGGGCATATATGAAAACCCACAGCTGATATCCTACTGAATTGTGAAAGGCTGAAAGTATTCCCTCTAAATCAGGAACAAGACAAGGATGCCTAAGGTCATCACTTGATGTTACTCAACATTGTACAAGAAGTTCTTCCCAGAACAATTAGACAAGTAATAGTTATAAAAGGCATCCAAATTGAAAAGGAAGAAGTAAAACCTTCCCTTTTACAGAGGACATTATCCCATATAGAGAAAATCTTGAAAAATTCACACCAAAGCTCCTATCGCTAATAAATAAATTTAGCAAAATGGTAGAGTACAAGATAAACACCCAGAGATCAGTAGTGTTTCTGGACACAAGCAATGAGAAATCAGAAGAAATCAAGAAAAAAATCTACTCACAATAGCAACGGAAATAATCTAATATCTAGGAATAAGTCTATCAAGGATGTAAAGGACTTGTATATAGAAAACTATAAAACATTGTTAAGTGAAATCAAATAAGACCTAAATAAATGGAAAGCCATTCTTTGCTCATGGATTAGAAGACTAATTATTGTTAGGATGTCATTTTTATATGAAAGCAATTTACAAATTCAACACAATCCCAATCAAAATTACAACAACCTTGTTTGCAGATATGGAAAAGCCAGTAATGAAATCTATATGGATGGTAAGGGGTCCCAAATAGCCAAAGCAATATCAAAAAAGAAGAATTAATTTAGAAGACTCACACTTCTTGATTTTAAAACTTATTACAAAGCCACAGTAATCAAAACCACATGTTACTGGCATAAGGACAGACATAGACCAAGTGAAATGAACTGAGGGCTCAGAAATCAACCCTCATATTTGTGACCAAATAATTCCCACCTAAGATGGCTCCCTTAACTGTCTGCTTATTGTTTCCACTCACTGTCTCTTCACAGTGTCTGCTTGCTGTGACTGCTTGTCTTTTTAAGGAGTTACTGGGAACCAAACCCAGGACCTCCCATGTAGGAGGTGGGCGCCCAAATGCTTGAGCCACATCTGCTCCCTGCTTTTTGCATCTGCTCTTTGTGTCTACTTCTTGCACCTGCTTGTTGCATCTGCTTGTTTTGTCCATGCATTGTGTCTGCTCATCACCTTTAGGAAGCATTGGGAACCAAACCTGGGACCTCCCATGTGGGCAGAAGGTACCAACTGCTTGAGCAACACCTGCTCCCCCCAAATGATTAATTATAAGGCTGGAAAGGCCACTCAAATGGGAAAAAATAATCTCTAAAACAAATGCTGCTGGGAAAATTGCATCTCCATTTACCAAAGAATGAAGGAGGATCTCTATCTCACATCTTTAAAAAAGCAACTCAAAAGTGGATCAAAGGCATAAGTTCTAGAAGATCAAACTCCTAGAAAAATACATAGAACAGGATGTTGTGTTAGGCAATTTCTTAGAATTTTCACCCACATCATACAGGCAACAAAGGAAAAATAGGTAAATGGAACCTCATCAAAATTAAAAACTTTTGTGCCTCAAAGGACTTAATCATCATACTAAAATGACAACCTACAAAGTCAGAGGAAATATTTGGAAACCACAAAACCATTGAAGGTTTAATATCCAGTATTCAAAAAGAAATCCTTCAATTTAACAAAAAGACAGTCCAATTTTTATAAAATGGACAAAAGACTTGAATATACATCTCTTCAAAGAAGATGAACAAATTGCCACAAAGCATATGGGATGATGCTCAACATCATTAGCCATCGGGGCAATTCAAATAAAAAACAAAATGAGGTACCATTTCAAACTCACTAGAATAGCTACTATCTTTTAAAAATAGAATATTTAAAAGGTTGGAGGGAATGCTGGGTAATGGGAACAGTCATTTATTGTTGATGGCAATGTAAAATGGCACTGCCTCTATGACGGCAGTTTGGCATTTTGTCATAACATTAAGCATGGAATTAACATATGACCCAACAATCCCGCTACTATGTATACGCAAAGAATTGAAAGAAGGGACTCGAACAGATATTTGCATACTTATGTTCATAGCAGAAAATTTTCACAATTGCCAAAAGTTGGAAGCAACCGAAATGTTCATCAATCAATGAATGCATAAACAAAATGTAATAATACATACAAGGAATATTATTCTGCTGTAAAAAGGAATGAAGTACAGATACATGGGACAATATGGATACACCTTGAAGACATCATGTTGAGTGAAATAAGCTAATTTCAAATGGTCAAATAAGGTATGATTTCACTGATATGATATAATTAGAATAAGCAAACTCATACAGTCCAAATCTAGACTATAGATTATCAGGGTTGTGTTGGGGAGAGGAAATAGGGAGTTAAAGCTCAAAATGTAAAGTGTTTTTATTTGGAATGATGAAAATGTTTTGGTAATGGATGGAGGTGATGGTGGCACAACATTGTAAATGTAATCAACTGCACTGAAATATATATCTGAATGTGGTTAAAAATGGAAAGTTAGGTTGTATACATGATAATAGAAGAAAAAAATTTAAAAAATCATGAAAATTCACTGTACAGTCAACCCTAAGTTAAACCATGGACTCTATTTAATTATACAAATATAAAAGTGTGCTTTTATAAATTCTAAGAAAAGTACCATACCAATGCAAGGGGTTACTACTAGGTTGGTGTAGCAGTTTGGCACTTTGATATAGCTAAGAATTCCAAAAATAGATATTGGATTATGCTTCTAAACTGGTCTGCTAATCTGGGCATGATTAAGTTATGATTAGGCCTTTGACTGGGCCACTTCAGTAGGGTGTTAAGTCCCACCCCTTGGTGGGTGGGGAATCAAATATAAAAGGCATGGCAAAGGACAGAGTTGAAGCAGTTTTGAATTGTAGTTTTGATGTTTGGCGAACAGACAGAGGAGCTTGGTTGTAAGGAAGGAGAGAAGGCCCTGGATAGAGACAAGCCATTTGCCTGATAGTCTACAGCTGGCCTTGTGGAGCGAGGCAGAGCCTAGAAAGCCTCATAGTCTACAGCTGACCTTGTGGAGGAAACAGAGGGGCTAAGCCCAGAGCGAAATGCAGCCCCATGAAGAGAGGAACCCAAGAAGACTGAACCCTAGCAAACATAGGCAGCTGCCTTGCTCCAGCACATAGCAACAGACTTTGTTGAGGGAAGAAACTTATATTTTATGGCCCACTAACTGTAAGCTTCTACCCCAAATGAATACCCTTTATAAAACCCAACCGATTTCTGGTATTTTGCATCAGCACCCCTTTGGCTGACTAATACAGTTGGTATAAAGGAATCTTGCATTTTATGCATGATTGTTCTGTAAACCTATAACTTCTTTAAAAAAACAAAAAGTTTAAATAATAGAACTGATAGATCCTCTTCCAGAGAGAAAGAACGAGGGAAGTAAACAGGAAGGATTTTTCTCAAACCTCCTCTAGCAGTGCAGCTCCCTCCATTGCTCCCTACTGGCAGAGCTAACATGATACTATAGGGCCCCAGTCACATGGCCACCAGTGAAATTCATCATCCAAGATCAGAATATATGAGGTCGGGTTTGGAGCTGAGAGACTTAATAATTGGCTCAAGTGTGTTAGTATTTTTTTCACCAAGCATCCCCCGCTCCACTCTTACACATAGACATTTTTAGGTATTCTGATTCATTGCTCAGTAATAGCACCCCGAACTCATATATAATTTGAATGTGTTTGTTCAAAACAATGTAATGACAATGATTTGTATCATAATGTAAGAAGGTAGGTTATTTTTACTGCCAAAATTAATGCTAAAGAATTAAATTATATCCACTGGTTACACAGCAAACACTGTAGAGAGAAACCATTTAATTTCCACACAGTCATGTGACTTCAGTTACCTATAATTCCAGACCTGTACATTTCTTACTCTCCTAATGACAGACCAATATATTTGATATCTGGCATTACTATGTATATTATAAATTATAATTAACATTATGATCACTGCATCAGAGCTTAAGAAAGCTGTTAATATCTATCTACGTACCTTTTATTTAAAATGAGCCAATAGAAGAAAAGCCTATATGGCAAACATTAAAATGGATATGTCAAAAGATGAGAATGTTTAGCAAAGTGGGAGACATGTTATTTAATTGTGAATGCATCCAACAGATGGGTTGCGTTTGTGTACATATATATTTGTACAGTACCAAAACACTGACAAACACGATTTTCAAGTGATTCAATACAATTCAGAAAGAAATGTAGCTGCAGAATTTTTTTTTTTTTTTACAATCATTAACTGTAAACTAGGCATCATCCCAGAGTTAATTTGTATCCAACTTCCTTCCAAGTGTAGAGGAATAAATGAACTTCTACTATCTTTGCTTTAAGCTTAATATTTGAATTCATATCCTGTCAGCCTTCTCTCCTTTTATTTCTATTGGGAAATGTGAATCCCACAGGCAATGGTAATTACTTTTAAGATAATATTCATCCATTCTTTAAATCCCACTTTAGCATTCCCAGTGTCTCTTATTACTTACATTTCTTACTTTATAAAGATATTATCCTGGAATACAAAGACAATTGATGGCACACAAAGACCAAGTCATTTGATATATCATCATTAAGTAATCATTTCAGGGTCACTTTAATTGTTCCTCTGAGATCCATTTTATGTAACTCTTCAGATATTCAGGCTGAGATGCTGTTCCAGGGGGAGATTTATACTTGAGTCAGGAAACCTGCCTTTCATTTATCTTAAATATGAAGGGACAAATACTTAAGTAAGCATGGACAAGCTCTGTTGAGAGCAAACTAACATGCGCTATTGCCTTTATCTTCAGTTTTCTTTTTTTTTAAATTGCTTTAAAACAGGTCATCATTTGAACAGGACTAATGTGAGTATTTGGGACATTCTAATTTTCATGGTTACCATGAAATCATGACCCAAACAGGAACGTGTATGAACCAAGTAAGTGTGTTTTTTTTTCTTTTTTAGGCTTAGTACAAAATAAAATTTATCAGGTGATTGCAATCTAATTCAAAACAGATTCTCCATTAAAATAATTTTTCTTTTCTATTTTTCAAAAGTGTATGAAATTCAAGAACAAATGCTTAATCATATAAAAGCTGGGTGCATAAAATTTACTTCTGACTAAATAAATAGTTTGAAGTTTAACAGTATTGCTTTAATCAATTTAGGGGTCTCTCTAGATATAACTTATCAAAACCCCACATATCCATATTTTGTCTTTAATATTCTTAGGAAAATATTTCTCATAGGAAAAGTGAAGATAATGTTCATAGATAGAATTACTTCCAATGAAAGAAAGCTTTTTTTTTACAAAATTTACTAGCATATTTAAAGTGACTGCCTTTGCTAATCACTATCTGGCTACTCCCTGTTTATCTGTTTATTTCTCTAATTTGATCAGTTAGATATATTTAAAATCCCACCAGAGGACAAGATTCCAATTTCTTTGTTAATTATTTGTATAATTAGAATTTCTTTTATGGAAATTGACACTTTTATAGGAGTTTAGGAAAATCTTTTGATATTTTAGGGAATGTAACTAAAGAAGTTGAGCTAAGTCTGATTTCTGCACCACTATTTCTTTAGACTCTCTACTCTGACAGCATTGTTGAATTCTGTTGTCAATGTATGCTGATTGTCACAGGAGTTAGCTATAAAATAATGTAAAAGAAATAGGCTGTCTTTCTCCAGAACTAGAAAAAGTAGCAATTGAATCACATATCTACTGATAGTTGTATATACTAATTCACTTAAAACAGGAGAATATATTTAATGAGACATTCATTTATATTGCCTGTCTGCTCTGTTATTTCCTTCCTATCAAATATGCACACATTAGAGTCAACAACAAGCATAGCTAAATTTAGGATGATCAACGTTAATTAGCAATGTGAGAAATGATTAAATGTTTTGAAAAATTATTTTAAAATATATCCTTTCTTCAAATACCCTAAATATTTAATTAGAAAAGTGATTTAAAAATGAGCTTTTGAAGCCTCTCGTTGTATTTGGATGCTCTTGGCTGCTTTAAACGCCTCTCTGAAGTTGAGCCTGTATAAAGATTTCCAGTTACTCTTACAATGTGTGTATTCAGCATACCACATTAAAAAAATCTATCATGGACTCTGAAATAAAAACAGTGGCAATTTGAAATTCGAATTTGAAAAAGTATCTCCACAAATTTAGAGCATAATTTGCTTTTGAGTTTATATGTGAGATTCTCAGGAACAGGCATTTATTTTATTGGCTTGAAATGTCTTAGAGTGACCAGCCATCCCAGTTACCCAGGACTGAGGTTTTTCCTAGGACATGGTACTTTCAGTGGTAAGACTGGGGCAGTCCCATACTGAAGGGAATGGTTTATCATTTTACTTAGAGTAGAGCCATGATTTGTACTGGTTATTTACTTACTTCCCTAAACCATACCATCTTTTATCTTTCTCTACTGCACCCCACTTCCCAGACATTTCTCTCTCCGATTCCTCCTTCTCTGTATCACTGATCCTTGCAAAACCTCAGAAAATTCAGAAATAATGACTTTCACCTCTTTTTCAGTTCTTCAGTTGTGAAATACTAAAGAGAATGCAACATTCTCCTTGAACACTGCCCTAACTAGAATCACCCCTGACTTGGCACTGCCTAATGGAGAGTTGCCTGGAACAAAATTGTCTTGCTGAAATTATTACAGAATGTGGGAGCACAGAGGGAGTTTTATCACTCTGTTCCTACAGAACACAGTGGTTGCTTTGGCGAGTTCCTAGCTGCTCATGTTGGCAATGGAGTTGAAGATATAATAACGGAGATGATATTAATGATGATGATGTAGTTGGTGATGCAGAAGAGTAAACAGGGCTTTAAGAGTCGGCAGCAGTAAAACATTGTGAATGTGCTAGTTGTTAGATTCCCTAGATTCAGATCCCAGTGTCATCAATGTCTGATTGTGTGACAATGCACATGTTTATTAAATTTGCCAAGCTTCAATTTCCTCATATGTAAATTATGGCCATTAATATTCTTAAATCTTAATCCTTTTCTTAGGATTAAATAAAATAGCAAAGTGAATGGCACATAAATAGAACAGCTATAAGAACTACTAGTAAATATTCTTCTAGAGTCAGTAAACACCATCTGACTTTAATTCCCTCCCTCTGAAAACGGGTCATCAATGTTTATTTGATAATATACCTGCATCCTGCCATATAATTAAAATTAACTTATATACATTCTCTCTGTATGCAGTTTTGATTATTATATAAATTTTTATCCTGGTAATTAATTTTTATTAATATACCCTAATGTTAGTTCTAATTAAGTTTATATTTTTCTATGAATCAATGTGTGCTTGTAAACAGTTTAAGCCCAATATGAACTTCATATCTCCCTTTGAATCCAACCTCTATGCTGCCTTTAGGACTTTCTAAAATTATGGCACACAGCATATTAATTCCTTTCTCTAAAACTTCCCATTTCTCTTTTATTGCTTAAAGCAGCACAAAATAATTCCTTATACTATAAAAATCTGAACAAGTTCCATCTCATTATATCTTACATGGCATAATACTTCTGTGCAAACAAACTGTCATAGTCTTCTAACCAAACTACAGGCTATTTCCCAGATATATTTTATGCTACATGCCACCTTACATTTGCAGGTTATTGTTTATGCTTGTAATTTATTTCTTCTCCTTTCTTCACTTTCCCTTCATACTCTTTGAGAACTGCTTACTTTTCAAGGGCAATACTAGTTCCATGCTTTTGGTTAGTCTTTTCACTAATTTATCCAAGGCCAAATCAAGTGTACTGTGTTACCATATTCAAGTGCTCATGGCTCTCTTAATTTACCCATGCTTTCAAAAAAATTGTTGATTAGTCATGTATTTCTTCACCATTACCAATGAGATAACTGTGAATATATATTTTCTACAGCATTATAATTAAAAACAATCATGCAATGTTTAGTGCAAAGTATGTGTTTTAAATATCTGTCAAATAAAGGTAGCTTTATTTTAATTAGAATTAATTGATTTATCTTTTATTGTCCCAAACAAACTTTTTCTTTCATTATAACACTTCATTATTTCACTTATGCTTTTGGAAATTTTTCTTCCATTAAATATTAAAAAGTACATCCTTATTACTAAAAAATCCTTATACTAAAACATGACTTTTCAAATGATATGAGTTTTACACTTTAAGTAATAACTCTTATTACCTTTAACTGAGAGCTCAAATTAGCCCAGATTTGGGTTAATGATTCACATTCATTACTGAATGCTCAAACCACTCAATGTGGTTATGTCTATCATTGCAACATTTAATCAAAGAAGAGACAGAAATTTGTAGAACATAAATTACAAGTGCAAAGTCCAGACAGAAAGTGCCAGTGTCAAGATTTAAGCCCTCTGTGTTAATATGATTCCAACTAAATTTCACTTATTATTTTTTGTCTCTGAAAGTTAATCAGTAAACAATATTAGTCAGACGTCAACATAATAATTAAAGTAAAATTGATCATTCTAAATGAGATGACCAGAAAGGACATGATCAAAAGTAATTGGCTTTTGATTTGTAAGACCTGGAAAACTAGAATTTCACACTGATAGGGACAGATTGTCTTTCACTGAAAGCTGTGGCCTTTTGGCATACTAGGTCACTTATACAAGCTGGAGCAATCATGCAGGATTTCAGGAGAAACGATTGACCACTGCCTGGATGTCTGCAGACAGAGGACTGTACATGTATATTTCTACTTAGAAACAGAAGTAGGCATTCTGATCAAAGATTTTATAGTCAATAGGTAATGCCTCCACCAAATGATATGTTTCCTGGTCTCTTTCTGTGTTCAGCTTCCCTTACACGTAATAATCATTGCAACTCATGGAAATAAAGTACCGAGTAAAGATTCCAAACAAGTCCCCTATGAAAGAGGATGTGTGACACTCTCATCTTGTGAAGAGATGAGAAGAATCTTCAGATTCTCTCACTTTTGCTCTTATCTCAGATATGTGCTTTTCCTTATCACCTTGCAAGCTGTTGGCATTTTGTAAAACTTGGCTTTGTATCTTGGGACTAGGATCTCTTCCCCAGACCCACCTTAGGAGATTTCATAAGTACATTTTCATGGATAAATAATTTAACAATTTACATAATTAACATTGATGAGTAATTCTTTAAGGGGAAATTAAGCTTTTTTTCTTCATTGAGGAAGGTTCAGTTTACATTTGAGTGCCTGTTTTTGAAAGATAAGATCATGTAGGTGAAATGGAACTTATGTCTTAGACATTGAGCCCTAGAAGTTTTGATGTCAGAACTTATTCAGATGAAGTGAGTAGACAGGGCCCTGCTAATACACTTTGAAACCATATTCAATACTTAGAATTTTAATGATTAGTTAATATCATTTATTTTGATATCAGATCCTTCAAATGTTTAAAGATGACTATTTTATCATTATTTTATTTCTCTACACCATATCTCATTAGGAAAAAATAACTTCCATTATCCTCAAATCTTTCTTACACGGTTGTTCTGTGTTTTGCCTGAACATATATAGAAGATTGTCTGACTCAAATTCTTTTTGAGTCAGACAATCTAGGTGTTAATTTGGCTCTTCCATTTACAAAATACGTAATCCTAGTCATGGTTATTTTATCTCTTCACATTTGTTTTCTTATTAACCATATAAATACAGTAAAATTAAGTTTCAATGTGGTTGTGAAGTCAAAATGATATCCATTTCTTCAGAGGCCCTAAAACAGAGCCTGTCATATATCATAAATCTTAGTTATGGCAATTTTTATATCATTTCATTAAGATAAAATGAAAACTAAAGCTAGGGATTCTCAAATTAGATGACATATTAGACAAAAACTTCTCTTTTTTAGTCTGAAGAATTACACATGAATCAGCAGCTTAGATTTTCTTAGTGAATTAATTGTGACTGCAGGGCGTGGGGGAGTAAATTGTACCAGATTTGTGAACACACTCTCAAAAATGCTTTTTATTTATGCCTTTGTTTAGGTATCAGAAATAAAATACAGACTTGAAAAGTCCAAAAAAATTCTAACAGAATTATGAATAAACTCACAACTGCTGTGAGCACTCTTACTAGAACCACCTGGTCATAACTGTCCTGACAACCTTGAATTCATATAAATAACTGACTGCATAGAAATCTAAACCAATCAAATTAAATAGGAAAAAAATGCAACTCACACACAGTTGACAGAATGCTAAAGAAGTTTCATGGAGAAATAAAATAGGACAAGAATTTCCCTTATGTACTAGTGACTGGTTTAAAGAAAGAAGAAAATACAACTGTGTCTTTTCCTTGGCTATCCTTAAAAAATTTCTTCGTATATATCATATCTAATATTTTTCCTAAGTTATAAAGTTTTCAGAAAAAAGAAATCTGAAGCATATAGAAGTTAATATGATTAATGGTAAACTATTATGAAATGAAGAAGTAACCTTAGATCTGTTTTAAATCCAACTCACTTGGCATTAAATGACAATGCAAAAAGTTGTTGGTTCACTCAGTTTTAGCAATATGCTTGTCACGCTGAAGAAAAATTGTCAAGACAGATATTTGATTACATTGTTTAACATTTGGACTGTGATAAATTGATCAATGGTCCTATGAATACCAGCCTCAGAATCCTATGTTGGGCATTTTTCTTCCCTAACTGTGGCCACTATTCTTAGATCTGTCATCTTCAATTGTTGCCGATATTCCCACAAAAATATGACTCAGTAAAGACTTCTAGGGATACCATGTAATTAACCAAATCTGTGCAGTATGTAATTATTTCTACTGTATTTTCAAGGGAAATATGTATGATAATGTAAATTATTCTGAGACAAGTTTCAACTCAAAATGGTAACATTGAAATATTTGAAGACATTTATTTTTTGTATATTTTTCTTTTCAACCACTATCTGTAGTTTATTTGAGTGATCAATGGAGGAAAATGCATCAGGAAATGGTATTTTTCTGGAAACTAGAGGATATTGCCTGGAAAAGAGATATTGACATCGTACAGAAATTCTTGCTACCAAGTTTTATCAAATCAATAATCAAATTAATGAATTTGCACACAGACACTCAACACCCAAAAATATCTCCTAATAACAACATGCAGATGCCTTTAGTTCCCAGTTGTTAACTCTGTGCAATGTCTTCCATTTAATTGCCAAAGCAGAATGAACTACAGCATTGTAACTGAGTTCATGATTTTGGGACTCACAAAAAATCCTGAACTCCGGAACGTGCTGTTCATTATTTTCCTCTTCATCTACCTTGTGGCTTTTCTTGGCAATATGCTTATTGTCATTGCCATATTTTATAACACTACCTTGCATACACCCATGCATCTTCTTCTCCTGGCACTGGCTATTGTGGACATCATCTGCACAACAAGCATCATCCCAAACATGCTGGGGTCTATGGTAATGTCAGGTAAGACCATTTTGTATGGCGGCTGCATGTCCCATCTCTTCTTCTCATGGTCCCTTGGGGCTGAGATGGTTCTCTTCACTACCATGGCCTATGACCGCTACGTGGCCATCTATTTCCCTCTTCGCTACAGTGCTATTATGAATGACTATATGTGTATTGCTCTGCTATGCATTGTCATGGCTATTGCAGTGACCAATTCCTAGGTTCACACAGGTCTCATCTTGCAGTTGACTTTCTGTGGGCCAAATAACCATTGATCACTTCTTCTGTGAGATACCCCCACTGCTGTCTTTGTCCTGCAGCCCCGTGAGAATCAACGAGGTGATGCTTTATGTTGCTGACATTACCCTGGCCATAGGTGACTTCACACTCACCTGCATCTCCTATGGTTTTATCATTGCTGCTAGTCTTCGTATCCGCTCAGCAGAAGGCAAGAAAAAGGCCTTTTCAACATGCTTATCCCACCTCATAGTAGTTTCCCTCTATTATTCCCCTGTGATCTACACCTACATCCGTCCTGCTTCCAGCTACACATTGGAAAGAGATAAGGTAGTAACTGCACTCTATACTCTTGTGACCCCAACATTAAATCCAATTGTTTATAGTTTCCAGAACAAGGACATGCAGGCAGGGTTTAGGAAAGTGTTTGTATTTCTGAAACATTAGTAGTTTCAAGATAAACATCAGTTCTCTAGCCTAGAATCATCTCCTAGAATATGTCAGATTTTACTAAACTTTCATAGTTGCTTCCAGCCCCATTTTACCCATTCCCACTTAAATGCAAGTATGTTTCACTTCACTGTAAGTCACTTCATTATCTCTTCTTTTCTAAAGTACGTTTATTCTCTTACCATATCAATTACACTGACTTCTGCTCATCATTCCACAGTTCTGAAATGTTCTCTTTTTGAAAACTCCAAAGCAATCATAGATGTAATATATCTGTCTTTTTCCTACTCAGTTCCTAGCATTTTCTTTGCCTCCTCAAGTTCCATAATGTGAACAATATTTCCAATGTAATACAAATATCCCCTCACATAAATGTGTATCACAATGTATACTTCAACATGTTTCTTCGATATATACATACATATTTCTTCAATATATACATAACTTCAGATATTCATATATGCATATACACAAGCATTTACTTACACACATATACATATCATGCATATATAACCCAGAAAGATCACTTCTAATATTATAGAAATAAATATCCTATGAATTCCATTGCAATGAAAGAAACAGTACATTATGTGGAAACATGGGCTGCTTCAAAGAGGGTGTTCGTTGGAAGAGAGTCATTTGGGCGTTGTTGGGTGGTTTGGAGAAGGATCAAGAAAGCATGGATTTTTCCTGGATTTGATAGTGTCAGAAAATGGGGGCAATTTCATATAGGCTGCAGGAAGACAGGAGGAATGAAATATTGTTAAAGCTGTAATTGGTAAAGAAGTTGCAGTCATTTGTATTAGCTGGGAGAAGAGGAGATCAGTCATTTCTGGGGCTTAGGTAGTGTTCTTAATTTTATATGTTTTCATGAAGTAGATGGAATGATCTTGATTTTGTCTGGTGTTTTATGTTGTTGTTGTTTTGCTTTTTAAAAGAATCAGTAGGAGAAGTACATCATGGCCTAGTTGAGCAGGCCAGCTCAGCTGACAGCTGCCACAGAATAATTTTATCCTTTCTCATTTCTTTAAAGTTTAGCTCATAGATGGTGTTCTCTATTATACTTTCTTCCGTGTCAGAAACCACATAGAATTCAATTCAACAGCCTAGATTAATTACTCCATTTGGAATGAATGTTAACTCCCTGAATGGTTCTTTTTTCTATAATATGGTTTAAAAGACTGAGACCATCATTTGAAACATTCAAATTTTCTTTTACCCAGATTTTTAAAAATTTAAATGAAAAATTTTGAAAGGTATCTTATTCTGAACCAGTGCTCCACGGTGACTTGTACTTTGCAATATATCTATAAAGGTATACCACATCAATATATTTTGGACTATCTTATATGATTTCTACATAACCCATTACACTGTAACATATACCTCATGCAACATAGTAAAGAAAGAACTTTGTGTATCTCTATTTGTCTAGAATATTTATGTGTATGTTATGTACAGTAAATTATATTCTTCATATATTCTTATCCAGATTCTTATACCCCTCATCAGGGTGAAAATGCATATTAAATTCTTACTGATTATTCTATGTTTCAGAGAATGAGAACAAGAGAGGTTTGGGTATTTTGTGCATTTTGTTTCACTTCTAAATTAATATGTGAATGTGGGATGACGAGAATTATGATATATAATGGATTTTGCTTTCACTATATCTGGTACTTTAATAGCACATAATGAATATTCCTAAATGGGCACGACTATTTTGCTTAGAATGCGGTGATAATAAGGCATCTAATCTGTGTTTGACACTCATTTAGGTTATTTAGATTTCACTGGAGGATACTATCTTTGTACTGAAATAAATTGTTGGAAAAAATTCTGGGTAAGTTTTCAATATTATTTTCAGTTGCTGGCCAGTGAGGAGAATTACAACTCATGCAATAGCAACCTTATGTTAGGCCACCAAAGGTGTATACGGTAGTTCAATGATGCCACCAAACAACTATTCTTCTTTCGTCTTCTTGCCCTGCCATTCAACTTTGTCTTCTCCAGGAACACAAAAAGCTTCTGTTTTGCTAGTTATCACACCCATGGCCCAAGCAGAGTGAAGGCTCAAGAATAAAGTTAGCAAAGGGCAAATGAGGCTTTGTTTATTCTTTTTATAAGGATAATCCACCCTAGAAGCATACATTTATATCAGATAAGCCATAGCTATATTACTACACTGTCTCCAGCTGTAATGATTGAAAGGAAGACCGAGATTTGAAACCAGGCAACTTGGCATCCCTGAAAAAAGTTGAAGTTAACAAACAAGGGAATGGAAATGAGTGTCTGTATTGTGCTGGTTCCTGGTAGTATTTATTACAACAAATGTTCAACAAATGCAGATTTGAAATCGCTGAAGTATGGAATAAAATATGGACTGAAAAAGAGAGAATGCTGCAAGTGAAAACACCATCATAACATAAACTTCAGTTTCCACTGGTACAGGATATAAGGTTTACCAAAATTTAATATGATGTGCTCTTTCAAAGATGCTTTTCAGAATATTTTTCTTTTTGTGTTAAATTATGCCAGGTACAGAGTAATGTAGGGATTTAGATAATTAGTAAAAAATGTGTCTTCATAATACATATATGGAAGTCAAAAGGTCAACACTGGCTAAGGTGGTTGGTTCACCTAGAAAATGTTTTTAAGAGAGTCATATGGACAAAGGTCTGTACAGGGAAGATACGCCATAGATGTCTCCTTTAGGAAAATACTAGACCATTACTATGATTAGAATAAAAAATAACATATTGAGATTTAAAAACACTCTCAAGATGAATTAATAAATATAAATTATACCTAGAGTTTAGCATAGGAAGGAAATTCACAGTTTAGATTCTACACTGGGTTTGCTTATTTCCAAGGAGATGGAATGAGCTTACAGTCCTGTGTAAGCTATTGGGCCAGTTTCAGAATACGGGCTAGGAACTTTTAAGAAACTAAAAAGAAGAATTAAACTCTGAGTCATATGAAGTGATTTTTTTTTAGAATCGCAGATATTTATTTTATTATAAACCTCAAAATATTTTTAAGTATATCATGTATATTTTTCTGTTTATATTATATATTATGTAATATTTTAAAAATGTGTCAAAGACAAAATGAATAAAATTTAATTAATTAATAGAATTAACTCAATTAATATATTATGGTACACATTTTATGATAATTCTAAAATATATAATATATTAATGAAAATATAGTATATTCATGATAATAATTTGGTAATATTAGTAAGATATGTATGACTAAATATGCTTTCATATTTTTGAAATCTTAATTAATAGTTGGTTTCTTGTGAGTCAATGGATTTTTTAGGTGTATTATACTGTCATATTTAGATGCAAAGACTAACAAGCTAAAAGAAACACCCCACAAAGTATCATATAAAAATAAAACAAATGCAAGACTGTGCTTTTTATGTCATGGGAATAATTTTTAAATAATTTTCCACAATTATGCAAACATGCTGTTGAAATTATGTCTTACAAATAAATCAGAAGCTATTGAAGGCTTGGTTTCTTTAAAATGGCTATAAAACATATTTGAGCCTCTTCTTTTGGTAATTTTAAAAGAATTTAGAAAATGTGTTTCTAAGTGTGCTGTGTATGCATACACAAGATTTTAGAGATTTGCTTATCATTTTTTACAACAAAGTTATATAATGGCATATATATTTCCAAACATATATTCTTTAAATTTTTCCCTATGTGTGTTAAGTTCTATGAAACTTAACTTTGGTTAGGAAGCATGTAAATGTCCTTAAAATATTAATCAAATATTGTTTTTTTTTAAATTAAGGTAAAATTCCTAATATTAAAATGATCACAAATAACTAGAAAGCAAAGCAATGTGACTGCACATCTTTAAGGTGACATAACCTGAATGCAGAGAGCTGCAAACAATTTTTATACTGTTTTAAGGAACTCTGGACATGTAATTGTGAGCTAAAATATAGGAATTCTTCAGTATAAACCTGTTTTTTTCAACATCAATAATTTTGCATAATTAAAAATACATGAAGTTAAGATGTATTTTACCTTTACAATATGCATATTTACTAGTTCAGTCTCCTAAAAGGATTTAGAAATAAGTGTCAGTGCAGTAGCAATGAATACTTCAACTTTGAGAATGCAGTATTTAAAAAGTTGTTTTGCAAGATGCTACCATTGGAGAAAACTTTGTAAACAGTACAGTGGATCCCTCTCTATTTTTTCTTACACGATTTCATGTGAACGTTCATTTATTTCAAAATTAGAAATTTCAGTTAAAAGAAAGAATATTGTGAATAAAAAAATAGTTGCTATCAAAAGCAGCACAGCTCTTTGCTAAAACAGTAGACTATAGATCAGGTGTGGACTTAGGATATGACAAACAACCCTCGGATTGATAGTCAAATCAGAAAGCTTGAACACTATCAAGATTAATAGAGTCATGTCAAATGGACCCAGGAATTAAGTTACATGTTTCTAAAGGCGAAGACTTGACATTTGTGCATAAGTATGTAAAATAATTGCAGTTAATATAATTCATCAAATATATTTAAGTTCAGGAGATCCAACTAATCCTAAAATAATTTGTGAACTTAGAAGGATGTTAGGCAACCAACTCATTAAAATTGGCAAAGAAAAGAAAAGGAAAAGGTATTTATTTTGACTTCTCTAAACAATTCAGTCATCAAGACATCAAGGTTGGCAAATAGTTGGTGTATTAGGCGGAGATGTTTGTTTTTATAAAAGGGATTTCAGCTAATAAATTAAGAGTTTGACTTTGCAAACTCTAATGACATCATGAATCTAGGCAGTTGTCACCAATGGCTGCTGACAACCCCAAAAGAGAGATAAACACTATTTATAGTCATCTTGATAAGATTGGTTGTTAGATTGGGTTTTGATTAAATTAACAATCATTTTATGAGAAATGCAGGGGTTAAGGGAAGTTGACACCACTAGCATGCATTCAGGAAAATACAAACTGGTACACTTGAACAGAAACTATCCAGGTATTTCAGCAAGCACAATAATTCAAGATAAAAAATAAATAAATAAAAAGCTGAAGGTGAACATATAGAAAAAATGAGATTAAGAGACTTGTCAACCAATTGCCAAATGTAGACCTTATTTGTATACAAGAAAACTAATGTCAATTAAAAATTATGAATGAGTGGACAATTGATATTATAAAGTGATAACTTTTACGTATAATAATTTAGGTATAAAAAGTGTTATATTTTAGAGGGACATTGTGAAATATGTATAGGTCAAATAATGTGAAGTCTGTGGGAGTGTAGTTGGGAGCACTATAAAATAAAATTGGTTAATTTTTGAAAATGGATTATTAGGTAATGTATAATATCCGCTAAAATTCTTTTATAAAATTTACATAAGATAAAGGTAAAAAAGGAAACACACCTTCC
>JAQZBX010029631.1:0-27183 GCA_029593785.1 Cabassous unicinctus | reverse complement strand
CAGCCCCAGGCCCAGGCCCAGTCCCAGTCCCAGCCCCAGTCCCAGCGGCGGGCGGCGGGGCCCGGGCCTGCGCCCCTGGCGTGCGCGCACCTCCCTCGAGCGCGGCGAGAGGTGGTGAGGGTGGAAAGGGGATGAATCCCTGCCCTGCCGCTTTCACTTATTCTCTCGTGGCCCCGAGACCGTTTTAATTTTTATTTTACTGGTATAAAAATTAATTAGGTAATTTACATGTAAAAAGTGCAGATGACTTGAACCCCGACCCCTTGAACCCTCTGGATCTCTACGTTTGTTATTTTGGGAAAGCAAAGAATTAAAAGCAGAATTTAAAAGTCGTTAAATTCCAAAAAACCCCACAAGATTTCAAACATGAATATCCTCTGGATATCAAGAGGTATAGTAAAATACTCCACAGTTTCCCTTTCCATTTAAAACTTGGATATTATGGCACTGAGACAGTGTGGAAAATTTGGTTTCAGCATTTATTTTTCGGTTTTGAAATAACTTTTTTTCTCAAGATAGTGTAAACATTTTATGCATTAAATATGCTCCCTAATAGGATCTTAGAGCTGTGTCATATTATCCTACTGTATCAGTGTGTCAGCTTGCTTAATTTTCTTATCAAACATTAAACTTATTTCCAGTTTTCCCTTACCATCAACAATGCTATGAGAAATATCCTTTTAGCTACATTTTGTAAGGGACCTAATTCCTTAGAATAAATGCTGTGAAGTAGAACTGGCACATACTACCAAATTGCCCTCTGAAATGATGATCAGTTTTCACTAATGCCAGCAAAATGTGAGAGTTTTGGTTTTCCTACTCTTTGGTCTATGATTTTTGCCATCAATTTCTTGATGAGAAATTTTTGCTCATCATCTAATGTATCTTGTTGGTTTTGCATTTCTCCAGTTACTTATGAGGTTTGATTTTTTAAACAAGTTTTCTTTCTACTCTAACTGTACTCCTTTTGTGAGTGCTGTCTCTTGCTCATTTCAATACTAAGCTATTTGTTTTCTATCACATATACAAAGAGATCTCTGTACACATAAGGGTATTGGTCCCCTTCTCACTGAAAACATTGTTTTCCAGTTTGTTTTGGCATTTTGATACTTGTCTTTCTTTTCTTTTTGATGAGGCTTCTTTACAACTGAGGATTTTGAGACTTAGAGATCTGAAATGAGGGGCTCCCAAGGTTTTGGATTCCGAGTCAGTCCCACATCATAGTCAAGTGACCTTCCTCTGAGCCTCAATGTCCTCTACCTAACGGTGCCACGAGCAATTAGGAGGGGCATTTTACAGTCTAGTAATGAGGCTCAGAGGAGAGCATGCAGCCCAGAGGCCTCGTAGAGCGCCATGCTGGTGTAAGGGCTGGTTTTATTCACTAACAGCCTTGGACGAGGCCCCTCTTGCCCTGTGAGCCAGACCGACCTCGGGAGGCTCTGTGCCTGGAGTCGCCCCTCGCTGGGGCTGACCGTGAAGTGAGCGGTGACCTCCTATTGGGAGGGCATTGAGGGTCTCGAGAAGTGGGGTTGCAGAGGCAGTAGCTGGGGTTCCCGTAGGTTCCAAGTTAGAAGGGCAAACAAACTGGGGGCAGCGTCTCTGTGACCTTTTCATTTGTTCCTAAACGTTCCCAAGGGAAGACCCACGCAGAGAGGAGGACCATAGCCATTACGGCCTCATAGCAGCTCGTGTGCCAGGCACTGTCCAGGCCTTCTGGCTTAGTACGCTCATTTAGTCTCTCCACAGCCCTGCGAGGAAGGTCCGTTTTACAGCAGGGGAAACAAAGTAGAGAAGCTTGCCCAGGGGCACCCGGTATGTGGCAGAGCTGCCACTCAAGCCCAAGCAGGCACCAAGACCTGTGCCTGAAGTGTGGCACTTAGAGGCCCTGGCTCCTGAGGAGCTCCTCTGGGCTGGAAGGGGAGGGCGACAGTGCCCGGCATTGGGCAGAGTTCCACGGGGCTGGGGTTTTCCATCTGCCTGGAGATGGAGCCAGGAAGGCTTCCTGGAGGAGGTGGCATTTGGAGAATGACTAGGTACTCACCAGGCAGAGTGGTCACCAGGAGCCAGGGTTTGGGGTGCATGACAGAGTGGAAAAGATGGGATGACTCAGGTGCCCCCCCGCCCCTGCCCAGCCCTGAGGTGACGCACGTGGTGATGGAGCAGACCTCAGCCGCCGAGGCCGTGGCCTGGCAGGAGCGCCAGGCGGCCTCCGCAGCCCCAGGGTGGACCCTCCCCGCTCTGCTGGACGTGAGCTGGTTCACAGAAAGCATGGCAGCCGGGCGGCCGGTGCCCATGGAGCGCCGGCACCACCTGCAGGTGAGCCCGGAGCAGGCCAGGGTGGGAGCCACAGGGAGCTGCAGGCTCAGCTGAGGAGGGGACGGGTTCCTGGTGACCCTCAGGCCGGGGCAGTGACTGGGCTGGCTCCCGTTCTCCCCACTGGGCAGCATCCTCGGGCCTTCCTTCCTCGCTTGAGGATGAGACTGACCCCAGCAAGGTGACCCTGGGGTCAGCAGGAGCCCGAGCTTGGGAGGCCCTGAGGCCCATGGCCGCGGCTCTTCTTGGGCTTCCAGGCACAGCAGAGCGGAGGGATGTGGGCGTGTGCTCAGGAGCTGCCCACGCTCAGATGGGGGCTCTACCTGTGGGGTGTGGGTGCGTCCCCTCGCCTCTGCGAGACGGGGATGATGGGCACTGCCAGCGCTCGGTGCGGGGTGGACCGAGGGGGCCGGAGCCCACCCAGCATCTGCAGCAGCAAGGAACAGTCTCCGCGGGCCTGCGGTCACCACGGCTGCTGCTGCCCCAGCCCTCTCTGCAGGACAGCTCCACCTCCTACCCAGCAGTTTGGCTCCCCTCTCGGGGTCTGCTCGCTCTGGGCCACCTGAGGGTGGCTGCCCAGGAGAGTCCAGGCTCCCATGACCCAGGTGTGTCCTCCGCAGGTGGCCGAGCCCAGGAAGGGGGCCCCCCGCCCCACCCAGATGCCGCCCTACGCTTGCCAGCGCCCCACACCCCTCACTCACCACAATGCCAGCCTCTCGGTGAGCCCAGCCCCGGGGGTGGGGACCGCAGGCTGGGGCCCACCCTGCCCCTCACCCAGGTCCCCTCCCCAAAGGAAGCGCTGGAGACGCTGGCAGAGGCGGCGGGCTTTGAGGGCAGCGAGGGCCGCCTCCTTGCCTTCTGCAGGGCAGCCTCGGTGCTCAAGGCCCTTCCAGGGCCTGTCACGGCCCTGAGCCAGCTGCAGGGCCTCCCCCACTTTGGAGACCACTCCTTCAGGGTTGTCCAGGTGAGCGCTCGCCACGCCGAGCAGGGCATGGGTGTGGCTGGGCCTGGTCTGAGTGGGAGTGGGTTGGGGTGAGGGTCCCAGGCCCCTCCTGGGAGGTCTTGGTGCCTGACGACCAAGAGGCAGGGTCCTAGGGGTTCAGAGCCCAGCTGTGGAGGCAGGCGACATGGGCTCCGGGGATACTCCAGTTCTCAGGCCGCCCGAAGACGCGCTCCTTGGGGGGGGCTGGCCTCGGCATCATCGTCCTCCAGGCACCTGACCTGAGCTCCCCGTCCCCAAACGGGAGTGTCTGGAGACCCGCCTCGTCGGGTCGTCCTTCTGTGCACACTTACTGTGAGGATGGACGTGACACCAAGATGCTTCGGGTTCAGTTTTGCTTTTAACTGAAGCTGGATGTGTCACCCGCGCGTGTACAGCGGTCGCTTGCACGTGGTGGTGCTCGGCCCCCACCCCGCCGGGGCCCTGAGGCTGGCCAGCGGCAGCCCCTCCCCTGCCCCATCGGCGTCCTGGTCCCGGGTGCCTGAGCTCTGCGCTTCCTCCCGCAGGAGGTGCTGGAGCACGGGGCCTGCGAGGAGGTGGAGCGAGTGCGGCGCTCGGAGAGGTACCGGACCATGAAGGTGCGTGCGGCAGGGCCCCACATGGCGGCTCCAGGGCCCCACGTGGCAGACGGCGCAGTCCATGTGGGGTGCAGGGAGCACCCCACGGAGGGGTCAGAGAAGCCTTAGAGGAAGGAGCAGCTAAGCGGACACCCGACGCACGAGGAGCTGGTTTTGAGCACAGGGAATTTTCTGGATCACCCGGCACCATCAGTTCTGACCGGGCTACTTCTAAGGGACTGTTCCCAACTACATAACGCGCTCTGGCCTCTTGAAGAGTGCGCTGAGCCTAACGCAGCCTCTCGGGTGCCCGGGTTGGCTCGTGGGGCCATTGCCCGAGCCTCCTCGGTGGCCGTGCGTCCCATGCGTCCGCCTGTCTCGCAGGCCTTCCCTTGCTGCTCACTTCAGGCTGAGGACCAGGAGGCGCCGACTGCCTGCTCTGAATGCGTGATGCCTCGTGGTTTCGTAGCTGGAGGTGGTCAGAGGCCTGAGCTGAGGGAGGTGGCACGTGGGGGGCCTCGGAAGGGAAGGTGGTGGAGAAGGGGGTCGGGCGCTGCTCGGGTGGGGCTGTGGGGCTGTGGGGCTGTGAGCGGGGTGAGGGCTGGGACCACCACCCGAGGAGACAGCGTTGGAGCCCAGGGGCGTGAGCCCGGCAGAGGGAGGAGCCATGTGGGGAGCCCCGAAGGCACCCTGCCTGCAGGAAAGGGGGGACTAGTTAGGAGTTTATTTCTGTAAACAATACCATTGCGCCAGTTTCATTAAAATCTTCTGACTCAGGATTCTCTTGTTTGCAAGTGTCAGCCCAACTCGAAACCGTGGGCTCCGGGAGTTAAGAAAGGGGGCGCAGACCCCAGCGCGGCCGGGGCTGTGTGTCTTCAGAGAGGGCGGGTCGGGGTCCTGCACTCCCAGGCTCGGGCCCTCCTCTCGGGCTGTCTGCGCACACCGGCCTGTCCCTGCAGCAGGAGCCGAGGCCCCTGCCTGCCAGCCGCCAGCCGAGGACCCGGGGGCTCTCCTGCGTAGCGACGGGTGTGGCTGCCAGGTGCCCCCTCGTTTCTGCTGCTCCTTACGGAGGAGGGCGACGGTTGCGAGCGCCCGCTCCTCCTGGCTGGGGAAGCGTGGGGTTTTCCTGTGAGTCGAGAAGCTTCTCTGCCGTTTGGCAGGACGACTCTGGTTATGTTGGAATCGCGGCAAGAGCAATGTGAGGTCTCGGGAGAGGCCCAGAGAGGCACGTGGACTCCGGGCAGCCCCAGACCCCCTGGCCTGCGGGCGGGCGTGGCCTCGCGTCCCTGGGGCTTCAAACGCAGGCCCTGGCCCTGGGCAGGCTGCTTACGCTCGCCGAGCAGGAGCTTCTCCTGCACAGTGCAGCGACGCCCCAGCGCACAGGAGACCACCGGGCGCGCCTTTGGGGAGGTCAGCGTCGGCACGGCCCTCCCGCCAGGGCAGCTGCACTCTGACCTCCCTGTCGGTTCCTCCGCACAGCTCTTCACCCAGATCTTTGGGGTTGGGGTGAAGACTGCTGACCGGTGGTACCGGGAAGGGCTGCGGACCCTGGACGACCTCAGAGAGCAGCCCCAGAAGCTGACCCAGCAGCAGCTCGCAGGTGAGGGCTTGTCGCGCCCAGCCCAGCCCCAGCCAGCCTGGACTCCCACTCAGCCTGGACCCCCAGCGTGGGGCACGCACGGCCGCTGGCCGGGCTGCCAGGAGGGGGGCCGCCGCGTGGTAGGAGGAGCGCAGGGTTTTCTAGACCTGCCACCGCAGAGAGGCCGCCCTGGTCAAGTACTTTTTCCATAAAACGGGGGAAATAATGGCAGCGCTGGTATTCCCTGGGCTACTGGCCCACCCTGGGGGCTGCTGCCATGGCCCCTCCACCTGCTCACTGCCTTTTCATCTTCTCCCTGGAGGCGGGGTGGGGCAGTGGGGGCGGGTGGTGATTTCAGAGCTATTTCTGGAGGAGGCCTGGGTCCCATCAGCAGGAAGCGAGGTCGCCGTGACGTGAGGGCCCTCTGCCCTCTGCCTCCGCCCGGGCGTTCTGGCAGCGAGATCAGCAGAGACTCCTGGGTGACAGGGAAGGGGCCTTAGGGGAGAGCGAGGTGTGAGCGAGCGGCCGCGCGGCCTTCTTACCCTGCTGGGTCCCGTGTTGCAGATGGGGAAACCGAGGCGCTGACTGTGCCAATGCCCGTGACCTGGGGTGACAACTGCTGCAGTTGTGCAAGATGTCACCCTGGGGACTGGGGAAGGGGTGCAAGCTGTGGGCGCGACAACAATCTCAGAAAGAAAGCTGAGTTTTTAAAGAGTGGGGAGGGGCTGGCGTCCTTTCAGGTGGGGACATCCCCCTGCCCTGCGCCCTGGCCCCAGTGTGAGCCCTGCTGGGGGGCTGGGGGTCTCAGGGAGCTGGGGGGCCTCGGAGGACCTCGGGGGCCCGGGGTGCCTTGGCGGGCTGGGGTGCCTTGGGCTGGGGGGCTCAGGGGGGCTGGGGGCCGGGGGGGCTCGGGGGGCTGGGGGCAGGTGCCGCAGGCTGAGAAGGCTGTGCCTGCAGGGCTGCGGCACCACCAGGACCTGGCCGCTCCCGTGCAGCTGCAGGAGGCGCAGGCGCTGCGAAGGCTGGTGGGGGCGGCCGTGGAGCAGGCGCTGCCCGGCGCCACTGTCACGCTGACCGGCGGCTTTCGGAGGTAAGGCCCTTCCCGCGGCCCAGGGAAGGGGTCTCCGAGGCAGGACGCCCCCCAGAGGCTCGGGAGGGCCGGGTGAGGCGCGTGGTGGCTGTGCCCGGTCGGCCTTGCCCCCGCAGGGGGAAGTTGCAGGGCCACGACGTGGACCTCCTGCTCACCCACCCCCAGGAGGGCCAGGAGGCGGGGCTGCTGCCCAGGGTGCTGCGCCACCTGCAGGGCCAGGTGAGGCCGCCCGCCGGGTGTGTGTGGGGGGAGGGGCAGGGGGCGGGGTCCCCGCAGGCCGCACAGCCCCCCGCCCCCGCAGGGCCTCCTGCTGTACCAGCTGCATCAGCGCGGCCTCCTGGGGGAGCCCGCCGCCCGGGCCCGGCGCAGCCACACCATGGACCTCTTTGAGAGGAGTTTCTGCATTTTCCGCTTGCCGCCCGCCGCCGAGGCTGCTGCTGGGGGGCCGCAGAGCCCCTGCAGGGCCGTGAGGGTGGACCTGGTGGTCGCCCCCATCAGCCAGTTCCCCTTTGCCCTGCTCGGCTGGACCGGCTCCAAGGTGGGCAGGAGCCGCGGGGGCGGGGGCGGCCGGGGGCGGGGGCGGCCCGCTGACAGCAGCCCCTCTTCCTCAGCATTTCGAGCGGGAGCTGCGCCGCTTCAGCGTGAAGGAGAAGGGGCTGCGGCTGAGCAGCCACGCGCTGTTTGACCCGGAGCAGGTGCCCTGCCGCGGTCAGGAGGCTGCCCTGGGCCGGGGAGGGGGTGGGGACACCGGAGCCTGGGCCCCAGGACCCCAGGACCCTCCATCCCAAAACCCGCGGCCAGAGCTGGGTCTGCCAGCCGTGACCCAGGCCCCCCAGGAGCGCACCCGCCGTGGGGCCCGCCCCGCCCCCCACTGGCTCAGCCTGCTGGCCCCGGGCCCCCTCCTCGGTCGCCAGGTCTGGGTGTGAGCCCACAGCCCCTGCCCTGCCCCCTGCAGGAGACGTCGTTCCCCGCGGCCTCAGAGGAAGACGTCTTCAGGCACCTGGGCCTCCAGTACCTGCCCCCCGAGCACAGGAACGCCTGACCCCGCCCGCCCAGCCCCGGGCCTGCGGCCACACCTGCCTCTGTTGAGCACAGTGGAACGAGCACGGGAATTAAAGCTCTTTATTTTCTGCACGTCCTGCTGGTGCCGGCTGGGGCTGGGGCCCGGCGTGGGAGGGGTGCGGTGCCGCCGGGGCTGTTTGTTGAACATCTGGGTGGTTCCCAGGTTTGGACGTGGCGTGGGGCGCTCCCTGCCCCCGTCTGCCGACCTTGGCCAGCTGCTGCGGGGCGTGGGCAGCAGTGTCCGGGACCCAATCTGGGGGTCGGAGCGCGCGGCCTCAGGGCCCACGCCGGCGTCCTGGCTGTGGCCGTGGAGAGGGGGCACCCGCGTGGCACCTGCCTCGTGGGGCCGTAGCGCCTGGGTGCAGGTGTCGGGCTGCGCGCACCGCCGGCCTCAAGGTGCTTAGCGCCAGGCGCAGTCACGCCCCGGGCTTCGGCCTGAGCAGCCTGCCCTGTGGTGTCGGTGGCCAGCGTTGGGGCGGCGCCGTGGCTGTGGGTCTGGTAGCCCGGCAGTGCGCTGCGGAGGCTCCTGGAGGGTGGGCCGGGGGAGGCGGCGCTCAGCGAGCCTGGGTGCCGTTCTTCCTGCCTGCAGCCTCCTCTCCTGGCCCGCGTCGAGGCCTCACGGCAGCCCCCTCCCTCAGCCCCCTCGGCCCCCAGGCTGTTGTGTAGCCTCGCTGACCTGTGCCCTCTGCCCCCGATGCCCAGTGGCCAAGTTTCTAGTCAGGCGTCATCTCGCGGAGGCAGAGGTGCCCAGGAGGCTGGCCCACGGCGTCCTCGGTGATGCGCGAATCCCCAGGCGTGCTCTGGCCCAGGGCTCCCGCCCTGGCTGTGCCACCCACCTGGAATGGCGCCCCCCCCAGGTATCTTAGGGACCCCAAAGTCATGGGAGGACTTCCCTGGCCCCTTGCCACGTGAAGAAAGGTGTTTTAAAATGAACAAGTAGCTCTCTGCCTAGAGGGGCTGCACCAAATCTTGGTGTGTATTTCCATCTTTTTCTCCCATTTCTCAGCAAGCTCTGTTCTTTCCCCCATTTCCCAAATTCTTTTTACTGGCCTAACTAAAAAAAAAAAAAAAAAATCAGAAAAGCGACTGTCTTCTGGTGTGGTTTTGGGAGCTTTAACACTGCCACCAGGAGACAGCGGTGCCATCGCCCCTGAGCACCCCTGGGCTTGGTGACCACACGCCCTTCCTCCCTAACCCACTTGCCTGCAGCTTTTATGGCCCTAAAGTTTGGCCTTTTCCAGAAAACCTTATACATGCACCAGCCGTTATTAGGTGCCCTTTTGAGATTGGCCTCTCCACCTCAGCGATTACCTTTGCACCCTGCAGGGTGCCCCGCGTGTGAAGCCCGTTCCTCTTTACTGCTGAGTATTTCCTGCTGTGCTGGTTTGAAGCTGTGCGTACCCCAGAAAAAAACGTTCCCTAATCCACGTGGATGTGAGTAGGACCTCTGGATGAGGCCACTTCAGTTAAGGTGTGACTCACCTCGACCAGGAGGGGTCTGTCCCCTTAACTGAAGTCCTTTGTAAGAGAATGAAATTCAGACTGTGTGAGAGAGAAAGACACCGGAAGCAAGAAGCTGAAATCAACGAAACCCGGAAGAGAAGGGAGAGGCCAGCAGACACCGCCGTGAACCTCGCCATGTGGCAGAGGAGCCAGGGACCACCGGCAGCCAGTCTTGGGAGAAAGCATCACCTTGATGATGCCTTGGTTTGGATATTTTCACAGCCTCAAAACGGTAAGCCTGTAAGCTAATAAATGTCTATTGTTTAAGCGGAATTATTTCATGGTACCTGCTTTAAGCAACCTGGGGCACAAACATCTGCTACCAGTTTGTAAATCCCTGCCAGAGACCTGCGTGGCCGCTGCTCGTCCCAGCACTGCCCAGGAGACCGTCCAACTTCAGTGTGGACTTCCCCGAGCTGGCCACGTCCCTGGGTGGATCCCGACCCCGTCCTGAGCTCACCTAAGACGAGGCACCACTGACCCACAGGACGGACTGTTCCCAGAAAGGCTGTGCAGCCGCCAGACCCCTGGCCTTTTCCAGACCCTCCTCGGAAATTTTCCAATCCCCACTTTCCCTTCCTTCTTGTGCCTTTAAAGCTATCTAGCTACCTCTGTGCTCATGAAGAGCTTAGACCAGCTGCTGCGGCGTTTGAATAAAGTCTGTCCTGCCACTTGCACTACTGGCCAGGGCTTTTCTCTGACATCCTCCAGTTTGTTTAGCCATTCTCCTGTTGGACATCTGGCTTGTTTCCAGGTTTTGACACGTGGACAGGTTTTTGTGTGGGCCTATGTTTTCATTTATCTAGAGTAAATAAATACCTAGGGAGGGGCTGCTGGGTCACACGGGAAGTGCATGCTTTAACTTTGTAAGAAAGTGCCAAGTTGTTTTCCAGAGTGCCTGTATCATTTTGCATTGATTTGCAATGATTTCTCTGCATCTGTTGAGATAATTGTTTGATTTTGTTGTCCTTCATTCTATCTATTGATTTTTAGATGTTAAACCAACTGCGTTCCTGTATAAATCCTACTTGACATGGTGTGTAATCTTTTTTATTTGATGGATTCAGTTTGGCAGTATCTTGTTGACGATTTTTGTATGTATACCCCTAAGAGATACCGGTCTGTGATTTTCTTGTGCTTTGTCTGGTTTTGGCGACAGGGTAATACTGGTCTCACAGAATGGGCTGTTACCTTTTACACTTAGTCTACATATATCACTATATGCCAATGAGTTTCTTGTAGACAGCGTAGAATTGGGTCTTTTAAAAAAAATTCCAATCTGATAGTCTTAATTGGTGTGTTGTAGACCATTTATGTTTACTGTAACTTAAAATGTTTGGATTTAGGTCTACCATTTTGTTTCTCGCTTTTTGTTGTTTTTCATGCTTCTTGCCTTTTTTCTTTTCTCATATGTCTCTTTTATACATATTTTTTCATGGTTGCTCTTACCCAAACCTTTTCACAGTCTACTTAATAATTCTACTTCCTTCTAAGGGAACGTGGGAAATCACCCCCACACAGGCCCCTTTACCTTTCCCGGGTCATGCTGTAGGGGCAGCACATCTACATGCATTTGCGCCGCCTCCCCATCAGTGAACTTTACATTCAACGTCATATATAGTTTAAGTAACTCGAGGCAAAGAGTAGCCTCTCGTGTTTACCCAGGCTTTTCCCGCTTCTGCCACTCTCCCCACCCCCTGGCACACCGCCGCTCTCTGCACCTCCTTCAGCGTCTCTTGCAGAGCAGGTGTTCCGGCACGGGGCTCGCGCTCGTTTCCCTTCACCTGGATTGTCCTCGCCTCAGCCTCACTCTGGGGCTGCGCCGCACCCTCCTGGCCCTCGTGGTTTCTGAGAAACCATGCTCCTCTGACGCTGCCCTCCTACATGAAATGTCTCCTTTTCTCCGGCTGATCTTAGGACTGTTTCTTGGTCTTCAGTTTCAGTAGTTTGATTAGGCTAAGTCTGGGTTTGGATTTTCTGTTCTTGTTAGTTTATCCCGTTTGGTGTTCACTGAGCTTGAATGACCGGAGCACACAGGAAGTGCTGCGTATTTGCTGAATGAATAACAAAAGAAAGACAAGAGCCAAGCTCCAGAAGCTGGCCCTGCCTCCCCAGCCCTGGCCCACCCCAGTAGAGCTGCCCCTCGTGGCCTCTGCACCCAGCCCAAGAGCGCAGCCTCAGCCGGGCTCCCAGCCTCTGCGTGGCCCCGTGAACCGGTCCCTCCAGCCCCTGGCCCCCCGCTACGCCCCCCGGGCCTGCAGGGTCCTGCAGCCGCCCTCATCTGCTCCTCCCCGCTCTGCCCTTGCTCTCCCGCTCCTGCCCCGTGGTTGCTGGTTCCTCTACGCACCGCTCTTCCCCTGAACTCAGCGGCCACCGTTGGGAGTCCCCTCCCCTCCCCCCTCGCCTTATCCCTTCCTAGTACTCAGCCCTGCCTGGAGTGGTGTTTGCTGGCATCACTCTTCTCCCCACTCAAACGTAAGCCCCACGACTTCCCCACTCCCTGCTTGACCCCAGGGCCCCTCCTGTGCCTGACCCCTGCCAAGCCCAGGGTCAGCTTTAGGTGGTCGAGAGGACGGCACCATGGCTTCAGGTGGGCCTTGGAGCCGGGCCCTGCAGGGGTGCCCTGAGGAAGGGCTCTGCCAGACCTGTGCTGGCCTCGGGGTGCAGAGCCTCCAGCTGGGCGCAGAACACGAGCCAGCGGGATGGGGGCCTCGCTGCCAGGGCTCTCAGAGGGGTGGGTCCTCAGGCCTGCCCTGCAGTGCGAGAGCAGGGGCTGGCCGCAGCCCCCTGGTGAGGACAGCCGCCGTGGCCTTTGCGTTTTGGCCGCCTGGTTCCTTGTGATTTCTTCGTGAGCCCCTTGCCGAGTCCTTGAGCTGTGACCCCTGCCCGCAGTGACCCTCGCACCCGTCTTAAAGCAGAGTCCTGGGGACCCCTGGCTCCTCCCCAGGCTGCCCCACAAGGTTCCTTTCAAGGTGGCAGCCACCTGGGACACCCCTGGCTGGAGGGCAGGACACAGGGTGTGCCTGTGGGCCGAGGCTGGCAGGAGCCTGGCCAAAGGCTGCCGCCGGATGCGCTCATCCAGGCAGCAAGACTGCTCCCCCCATCCTGGAGGCCCAGCTCTGCCCTTTCCCGTGAGCCCTGACCTTTCTCCCTGGTGGCACCCATCTCTGTGGCACCTTGCCTGTCTGCGTGGGGGCTGCGGAGATGCACTCGCCCCTTCCCGGCCCTCTGGGTAGGGGGCGGGAAGGCCCCCAAGCAGAGCCGGGCGAGGCCGGCCGCTGTCCTGAGTAGGGCCCAGCTGGTCCCCAGTGGTGGCGAGTGGCCAGGAGAACAGGCTGGGGCTCTGAGCCTGCACTGGAGGGGCAGGGACGGGTGGGCTGGCCGCGGAGCCCCTCGGGGAGGGGAACCCAGCCTCTGCCCCGCGCGTCTCCGGGAGCCCCTGGCCCAGGCCAGCATGGGCAGCGGGACGGGCCCGGGCGGCGGCGGCCACGGCTATTTTCAGGCAGCCCCTCGGCCGCCCTCCCCCGCAGCGTCCTCCCTGGCCACCTGCCGCTGTCCGTCGGGCCTGGAATGCGGGTGGCAGTTGACGGGGGGCGGGGCTGGGGCGACTGTTAAAAGCGCAGCGGCTGCTGCCCTGCCGAGCCCCCGAGCTGCCGCCATGGCCACCCACCGCCTGGTGATCGTGCGGCATGGCGAGAGCACCTGGAACCAGGAGAACCGCTTCTGCGGCTGGTTTGATGCCGAGCTCAGCGAGAAGGGGGCCCAGGAGGCGCAGCGGGGCGCACAGGCCATCAAGGACGCCAAGATGGAGTTTGACATCTGCTACACGTCGGTGCTGAAGAGGGCCATCCGCACGCTCTGGACCATCCTGGACGGCACGGACCAGATGTGGCTGCCCGTGGTGCGCAGCTGGCGCCTCAACGAGCGGCACTACGGGGGCCTCACGGGCCTCAACAAGGCGGAGACGGCCGCCAAGCACGGCGAGGAGCAGGTGAAGATCTGGAGGCGCTCCTTCGACGTGCTGCCGCCCCCCATGGACGAGAAGCACCCCTACTACAGCTCCATCAGCAAGGTGGGCTGGTGGGCGCCGTGGCCAGGAGGGGGTGGGGGGGCAGGGGCGGGGCTGCTGGGGTGACAACGGTGTGCCCCCGCCCCCAGGAACGCCGGTACGCAGGCCTGAAGCCGGGGGAGCTGCCGGCCTGCGAGAGCCTCAAGGACACCATTGCACGGGCCCTGCCCTTCTGGAACGAGGAGATCGCCCCCCAGATCAAGGCGGGCAAGCGGGTGCTCATCGCCGCCCACGGGAACAGCCTGCGTGGCATCGTCAAGCATCTGGAGAGTGAGCCTGGGCCCCAGGGGCACGCGTGGAGCCCGGCTCGGGGTGCACAGGGCCCTGGGCACCCAGTCGGGGTACAAACTGGGTTGACTCGCAGGCTGGAGGGGACCCGGGACATGACGGGCATGGTCCTCCTCCAGCCTGCGGCCCCGTCTGCACCCCACTGGCTGACGCCCAGGGCTGCACCACACTGGGGCTGAAGGGGCCTGGTTGCCTGCTCCCGGCACCCTCCCAGGCCCCGTCCGGGTGGGAAGGCCCAGAGGGCGGTACCAGCCTAAAAAAGGAGGGCCGTGTGCCGGCTTGCTGTGCGACCCTAAGCCATCCTGGACCGGCTCAGAGTGACCTCTGGTGTGAGGCTTGGGCCCCCCGACCCCTCCTGCCAAGGACCAGACCTGTGTGACAGAGCCAGGCAGGGACCTGCAGCGGGGCAGGGGGGCCTCTGAATGAAGCACATCCAGGGGAGGGAGGTGCCAGGCCTGCCCTGGGGTCCCCTGCCGAGGCCGGCAGCACCCCACCCTGGGATTCCCCTGCCCGCCTTCAGGCTCCTCGCCCGACGTGTCTCCATTGCCCGCCCCCCAGAGAATCCCCTCCAGGCCCCCTGGCCCTAAGGGTGCTGGACAAGACAAACCGGCTGGCCTGTGCAAAGGCTAAAGGTCGGCTGCTATTCCAGGCCCAGAGCCCGGCAGGCTGTGGGGTCAGGTTTCGCCGCCGCCTTGACCCGTTTGCCACCTGCTCCTCTGCTCAGGCCGCCTAGCGCGAGGCGGCTCTGGAGAGCAAATACTTGTGCCTTCCGGGACCCGCTGTGGGGCCAGGAGACCCAGCGCCGCCCCAGGCTGCCTGGAGCCTGCGCCCACCCCTTCTGGGCCCTGCGGTTGGGTGGGGTGGGGCTGGCCCGCACTGCCTCAGGCGGGCGCTGCCCCTCTTCCCAGACATGTCTGACCAGGCCATCATGGAGCTGAACCTGCCCACGGGCATCCCCATCGTGTACGAGCTGGACGAGAAGCTGAAGCCCACCAAGCCCATGCGCTTCCTGGGCGACGAGGAGACCGTGCGCAAGGCCATGGAAGCCGTGGCCGCCCAGGGCAAGGCCAAGTGAGGGTGGGCTCTGGGCAATAAAGGCGCCCACACACACTGCTGCTGCAAGTCCGGCGCCATGGCCTGCTGCTTCTGGGACTCGCCCTCCTGCACGCTCACTGGGGGCTGTACCCACCCACCTGCGGCAGCCCTAGGAGTCGGGGTGCTGGGGCCACAAGGGGTCTGACTGCCTGGCTACACCCACAGTGTGTTCTGTGGCCAGCTTCCCACCACGAGAACGGGCTGAGACCCTGGCAGCTCGCGGGCAGCTAAGCACCCAGACGCGGGCCGGGGCCCCCTCAGAGTCTGCCTGCAGCTCAGCCCTAAGCCGCCTCCAGACCGAGGGGCACGCGGGCAGCAGCCGTGGGCATCCCAACGTGTTCCCAGCATCTCCCCTGGTGCCCCCTTCACCCAAAGCACCAGGCCTGGGGGTGCAGGACAGGAAGAGCTCCGCTGCACACGGACCCCCACGAGGCTGAGGTGCAGCCAGCCCCCAGGGAGGCCCCTCGCGGCGCGAGGACGGCGGGAAGGATGTGCAGCAGAGCCGAGTGGAGCCATGTGTGGGTTTATGCCTCACCAGGCGCCCTGGGGGGTGACGCAGGTCCAGAGACCGGGACGGGCCTGCTCCCGGCGAGGGCAAAGCTCTGGGTCCCAAAGCAGACACGGTCCTCGGAGACAAGGGTGGGGCGGAAAGGGGAGGCGGCCGGTGCAGCGCACTCGGTCACTTTTCCCTGAAGTGAGAGCGCTTCCAGGAAGCCGCTGGGGTCAGCGTGCCAGGGCCGCGGAGGCACTGGTGGGACAGGGTGGGCCGCAGGGGGCCCAGTAGACGGCCACAAGCTCTGCTCCAAGCAGCGGCTCAGCTGACCACCCCACCACCCTCAGGGGCAGGGCGAGGGCAAGGGCAGCCGGCAGCCCGGGGTGGGCACCTGCTCAGACCCCTGGCTCACAGCCGGCAGGGGCTGCTGGAAGCATGTTGAGGAATCGCCAGTTATGGCTGCGTTTGGGGTGACAGAGGCTGAGGTGGCCCCACGAGGCCTGGCAGTGGTGCCCGGGGCCTCGTTTCCTTGGGGAGCCTATTCCGGGCTGAGGGTGGGGCGGCACAGGGAGTCCCAGCCACAGTCCTCACTCGACCAGCTCCACGTAGTTGGCGGGAAACATGCCAAAGTGGCCGTCAGGCCCGTAGCCGCGCCACCAGCCTTCGTCGATGACCTCAATACCCGTGATGAGGTCCTCGGGGTCGAAGGAGATCTCCGTGTCATCAGCTGCGGGCAGAAGGGCCGGCGATGCAGCACAGGGTGCCCCCCACAGCCCCGCCCTCCCTGCTGGGGCCCCGCCCAACAGCCCAGGGGTCCCTCAGACCCCAGGACGAGGGCAGCAAACGGGCCTCTCGCGGTGGGTGTGCCTGCCCCAGCCTTCTACCCCCAGGTCCCTCCCTGGCCTCTGGGCGGCGCCCCGAACAGGCCCCACCAGCCTCCTGGTGTCTGCGCAGGGCCGGCGTGGCTGTACCTGCCTGGTAGTCGTACAGGGCCCGGGCACAGAGCCCGCTGCCCCCGAGCGCCGGCCCCTGCTCGTAGTTGTCGCTGTGTCCCGAGCCGGCTTCTTCCTGCTGCACCTGTGCGGGCCGTGGACAGTGGGGGGCTGGTCACCCCGACATTGCCCAGGCCCGGCCCCAGGCAGTCCAGCTCCAACCCACCCGGGAGAGGCCACTTGCGGCTGCCCCGCCCGCCCCGCCCACAGCCTTGCAGGCCAAGGCGTCTGGACAGATGACCTATGACCTCTGATCCACATGCTCAGGAAAAGGCCTCAGAGTGTGCCAGCATGTGGCCCACCCCCAACCCTGGCAACCAACCGCCGGGGGCTCCTCGTAGAGGTTCTCCTGCTCTGGGGGCTCCTCGTAGACGGCCTCCCCCTCCTCTTCTGCCCTTACTGGAGACCGAGGGACGCTGGGCGCTGGTTCTGCGTGGAAATCTGAGCACAGGATGGTGCTTGCTCGGCCTCGGCCCACGGCCTCTCCCCGGCCGCCCACCCTGGGCCCCCAAGAGCCGACCGGGCGCCTTGCCTGCTCTGGGCCCTGAGGCAGCGGGGGCCGGCACCCTGGCGAGGGACGTCTCCGGCTGCGTGAGCTGCTTCTGCAGGAAGGGGCTCCTCAGCTTGCCTGCAAAGCGACAGGTCAACCGAGAGGCGGCCAGGGAGGGCCCTCTACCCCGTGCCGCTCGGGACAGGCCTGTCAGCTCCCGGAAAGGCACAGCTGGTTCAGCCTGGGCTCCAGGTCCCCAGGACGTGTTCTGCACATGAGCAGGGCCAAGGCAGGAGCTGGCCCCAGCCACAGTGTGGCCTCTGCGCTGCAGCCAGCGGCAGCCCTGGGTGCTCTGGGGACAGGGAGTTGCTTGGTGCAGCCCCAAGGGCCCAACCCACCCGCCCGCCTGTGAGCTGTGCCCGGGACTTGAGGGCTCCACTCTGGGGGCTGCACACAGGCCCTCCCGCCCCTCCAGGTTCTGCAGGATGAGGTCAGGGGCAGGAGGTGCCTCTCTCCCAGCTTCTCCTGAGGACACCCCTAGACCCAGCCCCCCCGCCTCCTCTGAGCACAGCTATCACCTGCTCGTAGGTGGAGAGCGTCAGGGAACCACCTGAGCAAGGCTGGCCAGACTCACCTGGCTGCGCACTGGTGATGGAGGTGGTGGACATGGCCCTCTCCTTCTGCCTGAAGACCTCCCGCGGGTGTGGAGAGGTGGGCTCCTGGAGGGTGTGCCCACCCGGCACTGTGAGTGCCTGGGACCTCCTCATGCCACACCCTCCCCAGGTGGCGGCCCCCCAGCCTGCCCTGCCTGGCTACCCCAAGTGCAGGCCCCTGGGCAGAGAGCACAGCCCACCCACAGCGCCCCACCCACGGCGCCCCCTGCCCAGCCTTGGGGGCAAGACCCTGCCGAGCCACAACTTTCAAGGACAGTCTTACCTGCTCCTCCCTGGCCCTTGGCACCGCTTCTCGGGGCTGTTCCAGCTTCCTGGTGGGGCAAGGGTGGGGGCGAGAGCTGGAGCCCAGCCACAGCCCCCTCCCCGCTTCCAGAGAGGGGACGCCCGGGGGGCCCGGACTCACTTCGGGGGGTCGGCCTCGCCATCCCGCTCGCGGTACTGCTGCTCCCTGCGGGCCGCCTCCCGCAGCTCCCGCTCCCGGCGCTCCGCCTCCATCTGCTGCCGCTCCTGCTCCGCCCGCCGCCGCTCCTCCAGCTTGCGGTTCTCCTCGTCCTTCTGCAGGAGCCGGGCGCCCGCTCAGCCCCGGCCCCGCCCGGCCCCCGCCCGGCCCCCGCCCGAGCCTCCGCCTCCGCCGGCACAGCCAGCAAAGGGGCTAAGACGGCCGCGCCCCGCGGGCTTGAGGTGGGGCACGGAGGGCGCGCAGAGCGCCGGCTGCCGGCAGCACGCACCTCGGCTTTGGCCCAGAAGCTGTCCTTGCCGACCCTCTTGATCTCGGACACGGCGTTGGTCTTCTGGTAGACGGAGCCCTGCGGGGGGCGGGGCGCTCCCTGAGACCCGGGCCGGGGGCGGGAGGCAGCGCGAGCGCAGCCGGGGCAGTGGGCCGGCGCAGGGCCGCAGGAGCCCGCCGCCACCGGGGGCGCAGGCACGGGCTGCAGCTGCCCGGGACCCAGCGGCCCACCCCCCTGCTGCCCGTGCAGGAGCCCCCGCAGGCTCCGCCCGCACTCACCACCGGGGCCTGGGGCCCGGCGTCCTGGAAGCGGCTGCCCTCGCGGTGGAAGTTGTAGTTGGCCCCCGAGGCCTTGGCCACCTTCTGCATGATGGACTCGGGCTCCACGTCCTCCTCCGCCCGGGCGTTGACGGTCACGTGGGCGCCCTGCAGGCGGGGGCGGCCGGGGACACGGGGTGGGCCCCTCCACACACAGCACTGGCCCCCCAGCTCGGTGGCTGAGCTCCCCTCCGCTCCCAGCACCAGGCGCCCGCTCTCAGGGCTCCCGAGGCGCCACCAGCGCAGGGAGCCTCCAGCGCCCGCGGCTCTGGGCTTCACCCCTGCAAACAAGCCCCTCCTAGGAGGAACCAGACCCAGGCCCTCCCTCACGCCCACACTACGCCCCAGTAAGCTTCAGGCCCTCGGTGAAGAAACCGAGGCACAGCTGGAAAACACAGCGACCAAGAAAACGCAAACATTCCCCACCATAAACGGCTCAGCCTCTTGAGACTAACGCGCTTTTTAATTAAAAGAAGGCTAAAAGCACAATCGCTGCACAGCTGATCCCAGCGCCTGGCGACCGATGGGGATGGATGGGGAGGGGGCGTGCGGAGGGAGCTGCTGGGTGGGCTCGGCCCCCGCCCTCCAGGGCCACCCCTCACCTTCAGGAAGCTGGCCATGGAGCTGACGTGGTTGGCGCACACGCCCTTCCGCGCGTCGTTCACACCCTCGCCTGTCTGCAACACGAGGCCAGCGTGATCCCAGCCCCCGGAGCCTCCCCTCCACACCTCGGCGTCTACAGCCCCCCTGGCTGGGCGCCCCCCACGGCTGGCCACAGCCTTCTGCGCCCTCAGGAGCAGGCGGGCCAGCGGCCTCCTGAACTGACCACTCTGAAGTCCATCCTCCCCGCCCCAAACACAAAAGGCAAAGGAGGAAAAGCCGACCAAGCTTCCCCAGGTCCTGCGTGTGGCCCTCGGTGCCCTGCCCTCAAGTGCCACGTACCCAGTTGATGAGCACGAACTTGGGCAGCCCGGAGTTGGGGTCCTTCACCCTGCAGAAGGCGTACATCACCTTCCCGCTGCTCAGCTCTTCCACCAGCTCCTCCAGGCCCCCCTCTGCAGAGCATGGGGTGGGGGGGTAAGCGGCACCCTGCATCTGCCCCAGCCCTGCAGCAGCCTCCCCACCAGGGCTTCTACCCCACCGGCGCTGACCCGGCCATCGCAGCAGCCTGGGACCAGCAGTCTGCACTGGGGCAGGCACCTCATGTTTGTTTTCTAAATACACGTTATGAAGTTTATACACATTCTTGCACGTGCTCATTTAAAAACCACTCCCCTAAGCCCACAGCTAATTCTGGAAAGAAAAATTAAACGTCATTTCTGTTACAAATTGGCCGTCAGCCTTCCACAGGGGCCTCTCCTGCGTCTTGCTGCTGCTGGAGCCCACCAAGGGCCCTGGGGCGCGGCCTGCACCCACCCGTGCCTGCTCAGGCTCCTGGGAGCGCAGCTGGCTGACTGCAGCCGCGGAGGGGCTCTGCCAGGTACTCCAGCTCCAGGGCCCTGCGGGGTCCACGACGCCCACCGCCCCGCAGCCACCCACCGCCCCACAGCCGCTGCTCCACACCTTTAGAAGCAGTGTTCCTTGGGGCAGAGGAAACAGTGTCCCACCCTCACACCCGCCTGAGAAGATGAGGCAGGAAGCAGGGGCTCTGGCCATGCAGGAGCAGGGGGAAGGCCTGAGGCGAGCTCACGGGTCCCCCAGGAGAGGAGCCGGCAGTGAGTGGTGCCCAGGGCACAGCCCCATCTCTCGCCCCGCAGGGCAGCGCCCCCACCACATGGCACCGGCCTGGCCCAGCGCCCCAGCCCAGCCCCCCTTCGTGATACCCTGCAGTGCTGCATCTGCCCCGCACCTGCCGCAGGCCTCCAGCCCCCTTCCTCACCTGCGGCCTCACCCTCACACCTCCCCACCCCTGGTCACATACGCGCGCCACCTCCTCCGGGAAGCCCCCTGCCTGCTCCAGGCACACCGCGGGGTCCTCTAGAGAAACTCTGGGACCTGGGAGGCCCTCAGCAAAGGCTGCTGGACGAGGACAGACACAGGAGGAAACACAAGGCCCGGGTGGGCAAACGCCACAGCGCTGGTGGGGGCTGGCAGGGGAGCAGGGCCTTGGGGTCTTCTGGGAGGCCATGTTCTTTAGAGCTCTGTGGACGCCACCTGGGCTATAGATGAATCTTGATGTCGAACAGGAGCCCTGAGGAACGTGCGCGAGCTCTGTGAGGGGGGCTTCCTTCGTCGCCCGCATCACCAGCCCCGGTAAAGGAGCAGCTGCTGTTTGCTGGTGGGGGTGGGGGGCTTCCTTCAGGGGCCAGGGAGGCAAGGGCAGGAGGGGGTGACGGGGACGCGATGCAGAGCAGCTTCCCCAGCTTTGCTGGGCGCAGCCACCCCGGGGTCTCAGCAATGCCAGCTCTGCCTCGGGGGTCGGGGCGGGCGCCAGAAGGCACGTCCCACAGGCTCCAGGTGACGCCCTGGCAGCTGCGGGGCACAAAGGAGCTGGGAAGAGGACAGTCCTTGTGGGAAGGACGGCCAGGTGGAGGCCGCCTTCTCCTGTCCTGCAACAGCTGCCAGCACTGCCCGTCTCCCCAGCCCCGCCCAGCCTCTTGGGGAAGGGAGCAAAGGGAGACCGAGGCATCCTTCTGCCCACGGGACCTGGGGCCGCGCCTGGCCTCTGGCGGCAGAGCTTCCCGCTGCTCCCCCACGGGGGGTGTTCCAGTTCGAACCCGCCCCATGTGGCTCTACCACAGGTGAGAGGAGCCCTTCTGCTGCTGCGTCCTCCTGGTCTGCGATGCCTGCTTTGGCCTCAGGGAGCTCACAGCGAAGCTGTGGGCTGCTGGGTGGGGGCGGCCTGTGGGGGGCCGGGGCCAATCCCGGGCCCCAGGAAGCCACTCCCTCCCGGACACAGGCCTCTCCTGTCCCCACCACAGGGGGGAGAAGGAAGGGTGACTCAGGAAACCCAGTCAGCAGTCACAGGCTGCGCGCGGTGCTCTGAAAGAGGCCGTCATGGGGGCGGGGGGGGGCGCGCGTGGGCGGCACCAGGCCAGGTCTGGAGGAGGCCCACTGGGGCAGGTCCTGGCAGCCAGCCCCTCCTGTTCCCGCCACAGGCCACATGCTGCCCCCAACAAGGCAGCTCTGACTGTACCAGCCCCTCGCCCCAAGGGCTCCTGCTGCCCCCAGGGTGCCTGAGGCCACCCCACCTGTCTCCCAGGCCAGGCACATCCCCAACACCCCCGTCGAGCAGCTGCCGCTTTGCTGTAACCGTCACCTGGTAAGGTGCGCTGACAGCTGAACTCCCCCACCCAGTGAGGGTGGCCCAGGGCCACACTTCCACCCCGCGCAGACGGCACACCCTGTGTAGGCAGACGCGTCTCCCCGTGTCCTTCCCAGCCCTGAGCTGCCTGCCCCCAGCATGGACTGGTGCCCGCGCGGCTGCGGCCCAGGGTTAGGCCCGAAACAGGCCCACTTCCCCTCCTGTTCTCCCCGACTAGAGCAGAGAGCAGCACGGCCCAGCCTCGCCAGGCAGGGGTAAGCCAGAAGGCTCACCCAACGAAACGCAGAGGCCTGGACACCTAGTCTGCTCAGGGGCCGGCGGGGGCAGGGCTCGCTCCCGGGTCTGCTGCAGCCTCCGTGGCTGATTTCAGGCCCAGATCGGATGAGACGCGACAGCGAGACGGGGCGGGTGGCGCCAAGGTGCTGGCGAGTGTGGCAGGGGAGGGTCATTGGCCCGTCCCCCACCCTCACCTGGGAGACGCCCGTGCCGGTGCCTACGGGCCCCAGCCAGCAGGCACCCCCTCCCCAGCCCTCCTCCTCCCACTGCCCACCGAGGCCGACCACGGAAGGTTGCGACCCAAGCCCTGCATCAGGCTGGCCCTCGGCCTCCCTTGCTCCGCTAACCCCGACTCCTGCCCCAGGCCCACGAGGAGCGCGGGGACCCCGCCGCGGCCACTCACCCCCGGTGCCGGCCACGCGGATGTCATTGCTGTTGCCTTCGTAAGTGAAGAGGGCCCTGGAAGAGACACAGGGCTCTGTCGCCGGCACCCCGGGGCGTGGCCTGCTCCGCCCGCAGCACAGACCTGCCCCAGGATCGCTGAGGGACAGACCCCGAGACCCTGAGCACGCAACGGCCACGGGGAAAACCCGAGCGGTAAGGCTTCAGGGGGGAAGTGGCATAAACACTTTCCAGAAACACTCACCAGGCCTGTAAATTTGAAAGGCCAAAGCTCCCTACGTGTTCCAGCACCCTAGAGAGCCGCCCCAGCCCGTGCGTCTGCTCGGCCTTCCTGGCTGGGGGCCTTGGGGCGTGGCGGGGACAGGCGCACACAGCCTCGGGGACCCCGGGGCAGGGACTCAGCCTTGGGTCGGTGGGAACCGCGCTGCCAAGCCGCTTCCCCAGGAGGGCGAGATGCTAGCACAGAGCCTTCCCAGCACTGGAGGTGACTCTGGGGCCACCTCTTTCTTCTGTCCACAAACACTGTATTTAAAGATGAATTACTCAAACGAGTCCTGGAGAACATTCAGGCTTATAAGCCTGTGCCACGGGGATGCTTGAGGGAACGTGGGAGACTGAAGCCGGGCCACCGAAGGCCAGCGGACCGCAGCGAGGGTTACGCAAGGAGGATGTGGCAGGAAGAAGCCCGCCCCCCCCCCTCCAGCCGCAGCACCTCTCCCAGGGCAGCGCTGGGGGAGCACAGGGCTGGGGACGCTGACCCCGGCCAGAGCAAGTCAGAGGCAAGCCCTGCCCAATGTCTGTGGCTTCCTGGGGCTCCGAACAAGGTCTGGAGAGGCAGACGATGAGCTCCAGGGGACAGCCTGCAGGGACCGAATCGGCTGCTCACCGCCCGGTGGGAGCTCCAGGGGACAGCCTGCAGGGACCGAATCGGCTGCTCACTGCCCGGTGGGAGCGCCAGGGGACAGCCTGGCAGGGACCAAATCAGCTGCTCACTGGCTTCTCCAAGGGCCCTGCCAATGCCACAGGCATGGCTGCCTAAGCCCGGGGAAGAGGGAAGAAATCGGACCCAAGCCATGGCAGATCCAGCTGGTAAGAAGAGACCGGTTGCCAAGAAAACTGTTAAGCAAGAAGGGAAAGAGAATACAGAGTGCGGTTTGGGAAAAACTCAGAGGAAAAGGGACCAGAGAAAAGACCACAAGGAGAAACGGGAGAAGCCTGGAAAGGTGGTGGACGTCCAGCCTGGTATGAGTCCGGCGCCAGTGAAGGCAAGAACCACGCCTCCTCATGGCCACCAAGCCCTGGCTGCCGGAAGCCGTGGGCACCAGCCTGGGTAGCAGGGTGTGGACGAGGATGGCTGCTCGGCTCAGTTCCCATCTGAAGGAATCGAGCAGGCAGTGAGAGCCAAGCTCCACGCCTGCCACTCACCCGTCCAACCTCCTCCCCCACCTCCCCAAAAGTTCCTGTTCAGAGGTTCATTCCCACAGGCCAATGATGTGAAAAAACCAATGGTGTGCTGGCCTGAGCACCGTGTAATCCAGTCATTCCTTCCAAAAGTACTTCCTCAGGCCTGCAGCTTATTGGTGACGGCACTGCAGCAGCAAACTATCACCTGATGGCCCTGCCCCACGGAGGACACAAAAATAAACATGCAAACTGATTCGATGGTGCTGTCAGGAAGTGAGAGTGGGGGGCAGGTGGTGAACAGCCAGCCAGGCCAAGACGTAGCAGAAAAAAAAACCCGGGTGGGACTGAGAGCAAGAGCCACGGCGTGCAGGGGTGGTGACGTGCAGCAGTGCCGTCACTGCGCCACCATCTCCAGTGGACGAGCCCCACCAGGCTTCGGGGCTGGCTCCCACGCCACGCGCTGTATGGGATACCCTTCAGAGCTGCCCACTGGAGACCACCTCTTCTCCCCTGGAGGCTGTCTAGTGCTTTTCCATTACCCCAGGAGACAGCCAGGGAAAAGAGAGTGCAGTTGTGAAGGAAGTCAAACCTGCGACGGGAAGGTGTGAGGGAGGCCAGGGAGCCAGGAAGCCCTCCGGGGACGACCTGGAGGAAGCACACAGCAGACAGACGGAGCAGCGCAAGCAAGGGCCCTGAGGAGCCGCGCCTGTGACTGGGAGGAGCAGTGCAGGCCCAGGAGGGGCGGCGGGGAGGTCGGGGGGCAGGAGCCAGGTGGGCAGGGAGTCGATGTGCGAAGGGAAGCCACAGGACAGTCTTAAGTAGGGAAGTGAAGTGATCCAGATACTCTCCTCAGCTGGTGAGTGGGCCCCTGCTACCTGGCATTTGTTGAGTAAAAAATATTCTCATGGATATGGAAATGACCGGAGGGCGTGAGGCCCAGGTACCACCAGCAGAGTCGTGGGAGCCCGGCCATCTGGGAACAAGGAGTCTTGGAGCTGGGCGGGAGGAAAAAGGAGGCTCAGCACCCCCACAAGGTAAAGCCAAGGGGTGGTAAGCACTAGCCCAGGGCTGCAGCAGGCAGCTCTGTAGAAGTCCAGGGAAAGGTGGAAGCACGGGAGGCCCCGAGGAGGGGGCCTGACAGGGAGGGGGGTGTCAACCCCCAGCTGGCGGCTGTTCCTGGGAAGGCTGAAGAGAAAAAGAAGCCTGGAGGAAGACCAAGGAGAAGGCTGGGCTCATCTAGGTAAGTGTGACCAGGAAGGGCTTCGTATGGAGCAACACCCATCACTGGGCAGGGCCACGGAGGGATCAGAGCCTCCTGTGGGCGTCAGAATGGCTCACAGTGTGGAGGTGCTTTTGATGGGGTTTGGAGTAACAGGAAGGGGCCTGAGGGCCCTCCAAGAAACACAAATGGGGAACTGAGAGAGGCCAGGGCAGGGCTGGGTATCTAGAAACTCTCCTGAGAGAAAGATCAAGTGAATGATGTGGGGTGAACTTCCTCAGAGGAAGAAAAGGCCGAGTTACAAGATGGCCCCCCTGGCCCCCGAGCAAAGTGATCCACTGTGCCGCCCGGGGCGCCCGCAGCACCCATGCCGTGTGCGGGCCCAGACTGGGACTCTGCGGGAAGCTGCTGTTCTGAAGTGTCTCTCCGGACGGCCTGGGGCTGGAGGAAAGGAAAGGCCCTGACTTCCCGCTGTCACAACAGGGCAGCGCAGGGGAGCCCCGGGGGCCCAGGCACCAGGGAAACCAGAGGAAATGAGGAAGCGGCGGCGGCGACGTGAGCCGGCGCCGATAAGGCGGCAGGAACCCTGCCGGGGTGAGGGGCTCACCCCCAGGCCCGCCGAGCGCCCGAGGTCCCGCGCGCCCGGGGTGGCGGCGGGAGCGACCCGTCTCCAAGCGGGCAGCCGCCCGCCTCCCCACGGCCCCGACCCCCGACCCCCGACGCGGGGGGCCTCCGGGGCACGCCCCGCGCCCCAGCCGGGCGGCGCAGCCCAGAACCACGCGAGGGCAAGGACCCCGGCGCGGCCTCCCTTTCCCAGCGAGGCGGCGGCGCGGGCACAGCCAGGCGGGGGTCCCGACCCGGGGGTCCCGGGGGCGGCCCAGGCCCCACACCTGCCCCGGCCGGGCCTCCCTCTGCCCCCGCAGGCCAGGCAAGGGGTGCCGGGCTAGGGCCCCGCCCCGCGCCACCTCAGCACCCACCAGTCGGTCGGGGACTTCTCGGCGACCACCCGCACGTAGGCCTCCTGCAGCGCCGGCCCGTTCCGGCTCAGGTTCACCGCCATGGCGGCCCGCGCTCGCGCACGCCCCGCGCCGCCGCCGCCGCTTCCCGCCGGCCCGTCCCCGCCCCCGGGCCGGAAGCCCCGCCCCATGCAAGCCCCGCCCCTGCCCAGAAGCCCCGCCCACAGGAAGCCCCGAGCTAGTGGTCGGGAGCCCCGCCCACCGGAAGCCCCGCCCCCGTGGCCGGAAGCGGGGCAGCAGTGCTGCCTGTGCGGGCCCGGCCGCATTCTGCGCTGTAGGCGTTTGCGGAGGTGAAGGGTGTCGCTGGGTCAGATCCGGCCCCCGCAGAGCGCCAGGCCGCTTTGCTAGTTCTTGTCGCAGTTAATGCTCTTACTGAGAAATGGGGTTCCTGCGTGGCCCTCCGGGGCGGCTCTCCCGAGCCGGTTTGATCTGTGAATGCGTGAATGAAGGAACGCTGCGATGGCGCAGCGCTGCAGACCCAGCCCGCAACGTCCCGCCCCACCTGCAGTTTTCCCTCTGGCATGTGAGAGGACCGGGAGTGGAGCAAAACCCTGCGCTGCGCTTCACCCCACAGCCAGCCTGCCTGCCCTGGTGCGGGCCCTGGAAATACCTCACCCTGCTCCCTGCCTCCAGGCTTCCCTCCCCCAGCCAGCGTCACTTCTTCCCATCCGCAGATGTGCTTGGATGACTGAAAGACCTGGAGGGAAACGTGGTTGGGAAATGGGGATTCTGTCCTGTTTTGGCCCTGCCCCACCTCCTTAAAACACAGATCCACAGCCCATTAAGGCCAGATGTGCTTTGGGTTTCAGAATCTCTCAGATCTTAGGAAAGTAATGCCGTGCATAACGTGCATACCACAGGACGGAGCAGCAACTAACGTAATCAGACTCTTTCATACTCCCACAGGGATGTGTGCGAATAATCAGCCAAGCGGGACACATAAAGACCAAGTAGCGTCACGGCAGTTCACGTCAGGGTGCTCTGCCAAATGGCCTTCCAGATTCCTAAGGTTTGAGGGTTGTAGACCTTATTTGGGTGCAAACACTTTTCACTTGTGCCCGTTTCTATTTTTGTTCACATCACTCCAGCTTGCCTTGCTGACACCTCTAGTAGCAAGAGCAGTTACGTCATCCCAACCTAGAGAACCTGAGGTCCTGGGAAGGCGCTCCCCTTCAGCAGCTCCAGTCTGCCACTCCCCCACTCCCATCCTGAAGCAGCTCTCCTGCGATGCAGGTCTCCCACCTCTCCACTTTGACTTCACTGCTGTGTTTACATCTGAAAAATGAACACTCTGAAATGGAGGCCTCCCAAGTCTCCTTTTTCCCCTCACCTGACCCCTACATGGCTTTCT
>JAQZBX010029630.1:7124-27308 GCA_029593785.1 Cabassous unicinctus | reverse complement strand
AAAAAAAAAAGAGTAAGTGGCAGAACTTCCCAGGATGGGAATTGGAATTCTTTCGGTTATTGTGTGAATCTCCACCCACTGTGACAATGCCCCATGAACACTTGGACTCTTTCATATGCCTTATAGGTATGCCCCAGGTGAACCTCCTCCACTTTAGGACTTTTGATTGGACTATGTCAGCAAGGCATGACTCAAGTTGAGTCCCCACCCCCTTGCTGGGTATGATATAAACGGAAATACAAAGGAAGACTCACTCAGAGAGAGGAAAAAAGGAGCCAGTGTATTTGATTCTGCAATGAGAGAGAGAGGATTGCTTAAGTAGGAAGTCCCCAAGAGGGTGGGCCCACAGAGCAGCTCAAGAGGAGACCAGCCCTGCTATATGCCTGACAGCTTACAGCTGAACTTGGGATAAGAGTAGAACACCTGAGACTGATATAGGAGGCCCAGAAAGAGATAAGCCCTATGCCTGGTTACTCAAAGCTGAGCTCCAAGAGATTCTGGAGAGGAAGGCAGAGACCTCTGCAGAGATCGGTGGCCATCTTGCTTCACCATGTGGCAACAATGCCAGGATCAACAGTAGCTGACTTTGGTGGGAAAGCATTTCTTACGGTGCCTTGAGTTGGACTTTTCATGGCCTTGGAACTGTGAGCTTTTATCCCAAATAAACAACCTTTATAAAAGCCAACATATTTCTGCATTGGCAGCCCTTTGGCAAACTAAAATACAATATATGCAGTAAAGCATTAATATTCAGAATATATAAAGAAAGTCTTCAACTTAACAACAAAAAAAGACAAAAACTCAATTAAAAAATGGGCAAAAGATTTCAATAGACATCTCTCCAAAGATATACAAATGGCCAGAAAGCACATAAAAAGATGCTCATCATCATTAAACCATCAAAACCACAAGGACCCAGTGTAACAGAGTTAGACTCATTTATAACTTCCCTACAATGATTCTTCTACCCCTTTTATTTGAGCCTATAATTAGCACTATACCTGATAAATATGTGACTCAGAGATTTAAACCTTCAGTGTATTCACATGCTGGTTGAGCCCTGAATCTCAGAAGAGTTGTGGCCAACACCTACTCTCCAGTTCATTGGACTCGCCCAGGACAACTAACAAAATGATGATGATGGCAAAGCCCATCCCAGAAACAGAATATCTACAACTGTAAGCAAGACAGTTCTTTCATCTGCCCGTTAAGATCTAAGCCCCTCTCTATATGAGGCAGAGTAGGGCATCACCATCCCAAAATCCTCAAGGTTGAGGAATGAACAAACATAAGGGGGGAATGCAATCACAGACCAAAGTAAACTTATTGTAGTAATGGAAGAGCATGTAGCATTGATATAAAGATAACAGTTACCAGAGGTTCTGATGGGAAGGGGAGGGAATAATAGGTGGAACATAGGGCATTTTTAGGGCATTGGAATTAAGTGTAAACCGCAATGTAAACTATGCTTCAATTTTTATTCATCAATTGTAACAAATGTAACCACACTATTGTAAGAAGTTATTAAGAGGGGAAGATGTGGGAGGGGGAGAGGGTGGGGTATATGGAAATCCCTTATACTTTTGATGTAACTTTTCTGTAATATAAAACCTCTTTAAAATAAAAGTTTTATTTTTGAAAACTCACAATGAGACACGATTTCATTCCCGTATTAGAATAGCTGCTATTTAAAAACTGGAAAAATAAGCATTGGAGAGAATGCAGAAAAATAGATGGCAATGTAAAATTGTGCAGCCTATGCGGAAGACAGTTTGGCAGTTCTGCAGGAAGGTAATTATAGAATTATCATATATCCCACTACTAGGTATGTATTAGTCAGCCAAAGGGGTGCTGATGCAAAATACCAGAAATCGATTGGTCTTTATAAAGGGTATTTATTTAGTGTAGAAGTTCACAGTTACCAGGCCATAAAGCATAAGTTTCTTCCCTCACCAAATTCCATTGCCATGTGTTGGAGCAAGACAGCTGCCGACGTTTGCCACGGTTCAGTCTTCTTGGGTTCTTCTCTTCTCGGGGCTGTATTTCTCTCCGGGATTAGCTCCTCTGTTTCCTCCATAAGGTCATCTGTAGACTATGAGGCTCTCTAGGCTTTGCTTCTCTCCACAAGGCCAGCTGTGAACTCTCAGGCGAATGGCTCGTCTCTATCCCGGGGCCTTCTCTCCTTCCTCACAACCAAGCTCTCTTACTTTCTGGGGCTCCAGCACAAGACTCCAACATCAAAACTGCTCCCTCTGTCCTTTGCCTTGCCTTTTATATTTGATTCCCTTACCCACCAAGGGGTGGGGCTCAACGCCCTACTGATGTGGCCCAGTTAACACCCTAATCATAACTTAATCATGCCTGGATTAGCAGACCAGTTTACAAGTTTGATCAATATCTATTTTTGAAATTCATAATTACATCAAACTGTCAAACTGCTACAAGGTATATACCCCAAAGAATTGAAAGCAGGGTCTCGAACAGATATTTGCACACTGATGTTCACAGCAGCATTATTCACAATTGCCATAAGACTGAAACAATCCCCAAGTGTCCATCAACCAATAAATGGATAAATAAAAATGTGGTATATACACACGGTGGAATATTATTTGGCCGTAAAAAGGAATGTAGTCCTGATACATGTGATAAAATGGATGAACTTGGAAGATATCATGTTGAGTGAAATCAGCCAGAACCACAATGATAAATATTGTATGAACTCACTAATTTGAAACACTTAGAATAAGCAACCTTATAGAGTAAGAATCTAGAACATAGATTTTCAGAGGACAGATAGGAAAGGGAAGTTAAGGTTTAAAATGTGCAGGGCTCCTATTGGGAATGATGGAAATGTTTTGGCAGTGGATGGTGGTGATGGTAGCACAACATTGTGAACACAATTAACAGCACTAAAATGTCTATCTGAATGTGATTAAAAGGGGGAAATGTTAGATTGTAAATATGGTAACAGGATAAAAAGTTAAAGAAAAATCCATGGAACTACGTTACACAAACAGTGAACCCTAAATTAAACCATGGACTTTAATTAATAGTATGATTATAAAAAATGCACTAGCATCAATTGTAAATAATATTGCACACCAATGCAAGGTGTTGGTGGTGGGGTGGTATAGGGGAATCCTGTATTTTATGCATGATTGCTCTGTAAGCCCACAACTTCTCTAATAAAGAAAAAAAAAACAAACCCAAATTACCAATATTTTTAATATTCTATTTTTCTTCCATTCAAATCTTCTATGACTACATATTCAGAGGACAAATAATAAATATTAATAAAACAAAAACACCTAGAGGACACTTAAAGGGGTTTAGGTGTGTCTGGGCCCACCACACAGCCTGATTCCTGTGTCAGCGGCTGCTAGAAATGTCTACACGGCTGGATCCCTAGAGGCCCCACCAGATTCTGAGCTCCCTAAACTCTCTCTCCCTCTCCTCCTTTGCCTGCAACATAACCAGGAGGATCTCCCCCTTCATCCAATAGCAAGGGGTGGGGTGAGGAGAAGGCCCTGCACATACTTCCCCAGGGAGAGGGGAATTCCAACGAACCTTCCCATCAGTGCCAATGAATTGGCTTGGAAGTCACATAAGTAGCTTCTGCCCTGGGTTTGAGGGGAACCAACATGGGGCAGCAGGAAAGCTGCCTGGTATAAAAACCCACCAGGGCACCCAGGAGAAGGTGTGTTTGTGGGGTGAGCAGGGGAACCTGAGCAGAAAAAGTGAGTTCCTTCTTGAAGGGAAAGCACAAAGAAGGTGGGGTTTGGAATCTCCCTGACCTGAGCAGTTTGCTATGGGGCCTTATGCCCTCCTCATTTAAATAACAGGGATAATAACCATGTCCCAGGACTGTTAGTTAAATGGCATGTGATTTCAGCCCTAGTCCGGCCTGAACTTTCTGGAGGCATGCATGCTTCTTCCCTCCACACAGCCCTGCCTCACAAGCAGGCAAGCCACCCCTTCCCTCAGCAGGGTCTGGAATGTGCCTTCAAGCGGACCCAGGGCCAGGAGAGACCAGCAGGGAGGGTGTGTACAGTTAAGTTCCCACCTCCCCCAGGGAGGCCAAGGTCGGGGCCTTGGGCAGCCTCTTGACTGCCCGTCTGGGCTCCACAATGGCACAGGAAAGACTGTAGCTGCAGCAGAGAGCCCCGAGGTTTTGTACGCGGTACTTTTGGCCCAGCATAGAGGCATTGTCCAAATCAAACAAATATAAACAGCATTCTTGGCCTTGAGCTCAAAAGACTCGGCGTTCATCTGCCTCCCCCCAGCTGATGCCTTCCCTGTTGCTCAGGCCAGAATCCATCTGAGAGAGCATTCCTTGGTTTCTCTCTTTTCCCTCACCCCCACCCCACGTCAGCAAGCCCTGGACCTTCTGTTTTCTCAGGGAACCCTCTCCTTCCCATCGCCCAGGAGACAGGCTCTTTTTCCTGGACAACCGAATGGGCCCCCCCCGTTCCCCTCCACCACTTCGGCGATGCCCACCCCAGGCCCACAGGCCCATCCCCACAGCAGCCAAGGGAATCTTTTCAAATAATAAGAGTTTAAAACCAAAGCACTTGGAATCTAGCAAAGGTTTCCTCTTCATTTAAAAGAATATCTACCCTCAGGGCAGTGGCCCACAGGCTCTTTACTAGCTGGCCCTGGTCTCTCCATGGAATCTCATTTCCCACACTCTCCTTTGCTCTGTGCTCACGGTCCTTCTCTTTCTCAGACTAAGCTGAGTTCCTCTCCTCCTGCAGGTGTCCCTTAGCTGAAGACTTGGGGCATTGTTCTCCTTGTCAGGTCCTGGCAGGCCTGCCTGCCCACCCACCTGAGGTTAGAGGCCCCTCGTTGGCTTCCTCTATAGCTGTCATTTATTCAATTGTCTTTTCTCTTGGGCCACCACGACAGCTTGGTTGCCAGGTGTACTGTCCCAGCCGAGTGTCGCCACAGAGTAGACACTTGTTAAATGACCACTGAATATAGCAGAAAAGGTCTGACCTGATACCAGAGAGCCAAGCGGCCCTCTCCGACTCTCCAGGACACAGTGTCACAGAGGGGTCCAGAGTGGATGCCCACGTGTGGCCTTGGGCTGGCTCAGAGCCCCAGAAATTCTTATGGGAACCTGGAGCATTGAGCCCCAGGACAGAAAGCGTCCAGCATTTCCTTTCTGGGCTGTGTGCATTTCACCTGTCCTGGTTCTTTCAGCTCAATGGTTCGCTGAGTTCTTACTACGTGCCAGGCAGCATTCAAGGCAGTGAGGAATCAGCAGTGAACAAAGTGAAGTCCCTGCTCTCCAGTGGGAGAGTGAGATCCCACACAAGTGAGCAAACCCAGGTGGGAGGAAATACAGACTGGGATGCGAGTGAACAGGTGCTGTGACAGAGGGATACGCCCTCAGTGGGAGGTGGTAGCCGGGTGTTCAGGCAAGTTTCTCATGCTTTCCACACCAGTGTCCACATCTGTGAAATGGGCTGATGACCATGTCTCTCCCATAGGGCACTGTCAAAGCCTAAGTCAGGTCCATCCCTGCTCTGCTCAAAACCCTGCAGTGGTTCCTCTTTCCACTCCCAGCAAGAACCAAGGCCCTGGATAATTGCCCCAGCCCCAACTCTGCACCCCCAGCCCTCTGAACTTATCCCCTCCCATTATACCCCCAACTCCCTCCAGGCGTTCTGCTGCTCCTCAGCAGGCCAGACGGCACCGTGGGGTGGGGGATGCATGGAACAATCGCCATTCACATGTGGATCTCATCCAGGGCCCCCGGGACCAGCTCCCCAACACACACACACACACACACACACATGTACACACTCTTTACACTGGGCACGGGGCAGCTGAGTGCAGCCGCAGGCCCATTCAGAGTGACTTTTCTAGTGCTGTCAGCAAGTACACTCGGAGACCTTACCGAGAGTGACTTCCCCGTCCAAGCAGGACCATCTAAGGGAAGCGCCCAGGGCCCCTACACTTTCAACAGGTAAGGACTCTCCCAAGGGGCTTTACGTCGGCCATAAAATAGTTAGCAGTGACCACCTTTGCCTTCGATAAACTAGCAAGCTTCCTGCAGAGATACATACTGTTTCCTTTCTTCCCGTGTTTCTTTTCCCCATTCCCTTCCTTTTTTGCCCCTCAAAATATTTATCAAGCACCTCGTCTGTGGGAGACAGCATAGAGGGAGCTACAAGGGTTAACAACCAATTTTAATATGGGGCAGAATAAAGTGGGGGCTAGGAATGAGGACAGGCTCGAGGCTGCCGGAAGACCTGATTTCATTTCAGCCACGAGGCCAGGGAAGGTTTCCTCGTGAAGGTGGCCCTTGTGCTATGTTTTGAGAGGAAAGCAGAATTCCAAGAGCAGAGAAGGGCCAGGGGTGGCCTCTCTGGGCCAAATCCTGGCTGTCCTCCCATGTGGGGAATATTGGTCCAGGAGGGAAACAGGGCAGAGGGTGTGGTGGGGCTGGGGAGAACAATGCCAGAAAAACAACTTATAGACCCGTCCTTGGCAGGAGACAGAAGCCACTGGGGAAGTGATTTCTATTGTTTCTATTTCCTCCTTGAGGGGCTGCTTGATAGGAGGCTGCTAGCCTAAGAGACCTTGAGAGCTCCTTAGGAGGTCAAAAGGGAGACAGAATAGGAAACTGCCTCATTAAAGAGAAGAATAAGCAATGATCAAACAAAAGGAGATGCGATTTTGTAAGACGCAGGCTGCAAGAACATTCTTCAGACTCAGAGCACAGAGGCACCGGTGGAGCATCCACTTCAACCTCATTGTTTTACAGATAAAAGATGCACAGGTCCAGAGAGGTGTAGTGACTGGCTCCAGGTCACACAGCCGACTGCTTTCCTGACTCCCAATATTGTGCTCAGATTACTTTCTGGGGCCGAGAGCAGGCGGAAGGAGAAGATATTTCTTCCCTGCTGGGTTGGCAGAGGATGATTCCAAGCTCCCATTCCAGGCAGGACATCTTCATGGCCCAAGGACCGGGGCAAGGGACTGCTGCTACACCACTCCCTGGCCTTGGAGACCCAGGTCCAGCCATGACACTTCCCTGCCCACCAGCCTCCAAGGCTCTGAGTCACAGGATGTCCACCAGGCCTGGCTGTGGCCCTGGTCAAGCAGGAGAGCATGCAGGCTGTGTTCACATGGGAAGGCATCTGCTCTGCAAACTCAGGCACAGGCCACTGCCCTCTCCCCACCAGCCCATTCCAACCACACTGTCACTCAGTTTTCTCCCACAGTTGGGCCTCTGCACATTTTATTCCCACTGCCCCAAATTGTTCTTCCTCTCCCAGCCCAAACCACCCCCTCTGCCTGAGCAGCTCCCACTCATCCTGCAGCTCCCAGCTTTGACAGCACTTCCTTTTGGGAAGCTTTCCTTGGCTGCCCATCCGGGCTCCCGGCAAAACTCCCCTTGATCCCTGCATTTACTCTCATCACGGCAGATTAGTTTCCTGACTCTATACCATAGACTAGAAGTTCCCTCAAAGGCACCACCTTACTTTGTTTATTCTAGAAATAAGAATAACAACACAATGATACACATGAGACTCTTTCCGTGGGTCTCTTCCTGATAACTCTGTGAAGTGGATAAAGTTATTCCCATTTTTCGAATGGGCAAACTGATCCAGAGAGATTGAGCATCTTGTCTCAGGTCCCACAGGTAATGACTCACACAGTAATACACCACCCAGACCCACCTTCCTGGAAGGACTCTGCCCCGGCTGCTGAGGCGTTGGCAGCTAAGGGCCGGCCCAAGGATTGCCTCAGCTGCAGGAAGCTGCCTCGTCTGAGATCATGCCCTTCCCAGGGCAGCTCACATCCAACGACTGATCAAAGTGGGGATATAAAGGCCCCATCCTCCCGGCACAAAGCCAGACAACCCCGAAGGGCCCTTCTAGCTTTGCAGCTTAGCGTGGGGTGGGCTGAAGCCTTTGTTGGGCTTGCGCTGTAGCTCAACTTCTCCCTCCAAGTCCTGCTTCCTTCTCCTTGGGTGTTGATCTCAAGGGCACCCCTTAATAATCACCCTGCCCCTGCCTGTGCCAGTCACTCTGACATCAGGGCACACAGCATGACCACTCCGTTCTATGGCCTCCTTGTAAGGCAGCCCTGGCATCTGGCCCAGCGTGGGCACACAGCAGAGGTACAAAACCTGCTTGAGTAAACGAATGAACATCCAAATGAACGGACTCTTTGGGTGATTAAGGAAATTGCATCTTTGCCCCCTAGATTCCCGTAATCGTTATTATCAAGTTCATTGGTTTTGCCAGCACATTTACAGCACGTGATGATGATATGATGGCCCCTTCTGATTCTCACCACTACTTGGTCATCCTCAGAAAGCTCTGAGCACTGGGGATTTGGCTGGCCTTCTGCACCCCCACATTACAGCTACAGCTAGTTTGGGTAATCCAGAAGCAAGGCCAGCAGGCAAGCCTGAACCAAGTTTGGGGCTAAAAGTCAAGGTCCTTCCCATCTGGGGTGGCTGGAAGAGATGACAGGCTACAAACAAACCCTTTCAGCCACCTGGAGGCCACCCCCTTGGGATAAATTTTTCTTTTTAGTTGTCTGCAGCCCTGGATTCTCTCTCTCCTCTTGCTCTTGAGCTACCATTCCACCCTCACCAACCTCAGCTCCTCTGAGGCTCCAGCCTTGTTGTTTTCAAGCAAAGGGAAAGCTCAGTTTCTAATCCAGATCATGAACCAACAGGCTGCTTGCAGCAGATATACAGTGAGTTTAGGGGCAGGAAAGGAAAACGCCAATGGATAGAGGAGGCAGGTCTGGTCCTCTCCTCTCCCTCCCTCCCACTCTCCCCACTCCTTCCCCAGCACTGACGTCTCAGGCCTTTTTCTTTCCCTCCCACAGGCCAGGGGCAAATCAAGTGCTGACTTTCAGCCAGAAGCTACAAGCTAGATTCTCAATACACTTCCCATCACTGAATCTTCCAAATAAGCTTCTGAAGCAGATACTCTTTGCTCTACTTTGCAAACAAACAAACAAAAAAACAAAACAAAACTGAAATTCAAAGTTGAGGAATCTGTGCAAGGTCACAGAGTTAGAGGGTTTGAAGCCAAGTTGTCTGGTGCCAACAGGGTTGCAGATGGCTTCCTGCTGCCCCCAGGGCTCTGGGAGGTGGCCCTGGGGTTCCTGGGGTGAACAATGGAGGATTGGCTACATGGGAACAGTTACCAGTCAATGGGGATAGTAACTGTGGCTGATGAAATCATACCAGGAAGTGTGGCAAAATAAAGTAAATTCAACCCTCCTGATTTAAGGCGACAGATCCCTTCCCTGGCCCAGCCCCCTGACTCCCCTCATTCCTTGATCATGGCAAATCACAGCTAAGCAATCTTGAAGCAGGCTAGTAAGATAGGGAATCAATAGACAGATCTGGAACCTGGCTAGAAGTCCACGTGGATATCGATACCCCCAAGATAGCTGCTGGAAGACCCTCACGAGATTTCTGTCATCCAGAATGAGATTTCCAGAGTTTCCCAGGAGAAGCCCCAGATATTCTCCAGGGACATTATCACTGGGCCCACCTGGGGGATTGATGGGTGGGGTAATCAGTCAAAACAGCAAAAAGCTGGGCCTCTTCCCATGCCATTAGCAAGGGGTGGAATAATTAATGGTTTAAAAAGCAAGCACAAAGGTCAAATCTCTCTCTCCCTCCCTCCCTCCCTTCCTTCCCCCTCCCTCTCTTTCTCTCTCTCTCTCTCCTTTCAATCCCTGCTCTTGCCTTCTGCACCCTGCTCTCGCCAGTCCCGTCCCCCGCCCTGCCCCCATGGGTCAACACACAAGTAAAACCTGGGCATTTATAATCCATAATGGGAAATGGTAGTCTGTAAATCAGCCCTCTTTATCAGTCTTCAGCCCCTTACTCTCTCCTGGGGGCCCATGCTCTGTTATTTTCTCCCATTTCTCTTCCCTCCCCACCATAATAAATTACTGGCCTAACTAACCCAACGTGCTCTTGAAATTCATTTCTGCAGCATAGTCAAGAACCTAGACAAAACCCGGCATCTGAAAACCGAGTGCATAAGAGGTGGGTTTTGGAGAAGTCTTTCTGACTAAGGTAGATCACAATATTTCCATCAGGAATGCAGGTTGGATGGGATTACATTTAAATCTTCCTTCTTCCCATTGACCCTGTAGGAAATGGAAATAAGAGAGACAGCTGAAATTGGCAGATAGAGCATAGACTTGAGGTCTTTGTTTCATGAATTCTCCAACTTCCCTGAGCTTTGGTTTTCTCATCTGTAAAACAAAGATCATAATAACAGTACCTACCTCATCAATATTGCTATTGAGAATGAAAGGAAAGAGAATTAGATAAAATGATGTTGTGTAGGCACGAGTGCCTGGGTACCCAGTAGATGCTTCATCATGATCCTGGTTCTTGTCTCTGATCCTATGGGCAACAGAACTGTGAGTAGAGGAAACAGGCAGGATGGGGGCTGTGGGGATTAGATGGAAGACTCACTGATTTATTGAAACAAAAAACAGGGAAAGACAAATTCAAGTCTGATTTTGTATGGAAGAATGCTGGCTATGAAGAAAGTTCATGATTAACTTATATGCCTTTTTCTCCTTTACTCTCTTAAGGACTCACAATACACAATCATCATCAGCTCAGTAAGTGGCCACTTGTTGTTAACAGGAAACTCTCCATGCCCTGGTCACCGTGGGCATGGACGTAATAATACCCAAAAAGAACATAAGCGTGTGAAGTGCTTCTCCAATGGGAGGGCCGCTCCCCTCCCCGCCTCCCCGCCCAACAAGTGTTATTTCACCACTTTCTACCTCGGCAGCAATTCTAAACACCTCTCATAGGAGGGCCAAGACCAGAAATGATTCACCTGTTTTTACTGAAAAAAGCAAGTTCTGGGGTGGACATGATTTGCCCTGGAATTTAAAGCCCAAGTGAAAGGAGCATTGGCTCTGTTTCTGCGGAGCATTTTGGCCCCAACTTTTATTTCTAGCTTGAACCGGGCATATTTGCTTACAGTCCTGTCAACAGGTTATGCAAGAGGAATCACCTGAAAAACACCTTTTAAAAAAGCAAAGCCAATCCTCAAAGTGTTGGATTCTGATCTTATTTTTGTCTTTAGATGGAGCTGAAGGGTGGAAGGCACCAAGCCAGCTGGGCCTGAGATATGACCTGAGGCTTCCATTACCTGAAACTTTGTCCCTACCCCCTAACCCCCTCCTTCCTCGCCTCTGCTCACTCCACCCCCCAGCAATGTGCATCTGGCATTGCTCTGTGTAGATCTGAAAAGAGACCTCCTTTTCCCCTTGGGTGGTTTGGCTCAAAAACAATCTTATTAAAAAAAAAAAAAAGATCCCATGGATTATTTATTTTCTTCTCACATTTCCCTAAGAACGATCATGTGGGTCCCATGGATTATTTATTTTTTTCTCACATTTCCCTAAGAACGATCACGTGGGTTTGAGATTTACTCAGGAACCATCTGGGCTTTTGGCAAAATGATGGGGCCTCTCAAATGCAGCTGTTACTGGGATGCTGATGTAGCCATGGGTTAAGAATTAACAAATAATTATGATTACTAAATCATTATATAGATGCCTTCATATTATAAAATAGCACAAGGTTAATACCTGAAATTACTGACACTAGCTAGAGAGGCCCCACCCCTCTAGACAGCTCACTCTAGACTTAACCTCACCCTTGTGTATGCTTACTATTGGGATGATAGCCGCTCCACCGTCCTGTTTAATATCCATATGGAAAACCTGTGACTGACCTTTACTCTGTACTTTCCTATCTCATAACCTTGATCTCTGAAAATGATTGTAACTTTGTAACTCCCCCAGGTTTGGGTCCACCCTCAGATTGTTCAACCCTTTAATGTTTATTAATGAAAGAACCTATGTGCAGCTCCACCCCAGTTTTTCATTAGCACCCTGATGTTACAAAACACTCGAATTTCTGCAGATCAGGGAGGCAGTCTCTAGGCCCTTCTAAGGAACCAGATAAACTTTTTCTCTGTGTGAAACCCTGGTGTCTCAGAAATTGGCTTTAAAGACGCATCAGGAGAAAAGAATATACTTTTGCTCCATATTGCTGAAAGTATTTTTTTCCTTTAGCTTTGTGAGTAAATTTCCTTATAAAATAAGCTTACAGGGAGATCTGGAGAATGTTCAAATCAATTTGGGGATAATGACATCACAAAGTTAAATTCAGTGTATCTTTAATCTGGCAGACTCGGGAGGCTGGAAAAAGACATCCTGGGTGCAAAACCCACCACAGTTGTCTAAACCTAAAACTGCAATGACAACTTCCTAGTCCATAACCGAATTTGGCTGAGGGCACCATCTTGCGTGGGATGACTATTGAAGGCTGCTGGAGAAAGTATAAGATCTGCAATGAGGAGGTCTGAGTTCAAGTTCTGCTTTGGGGTGCTTCTTTCTTGGTCAAGAAAGCCAGTCAGGGGTTCTCTGACAAGGCACAGGAGCTGAGCAGAGGGACAGCAGGGCCATTCCAAGGTAGCTGGAGAGGTGGAGTCCCCTTGCTTCTTTCTGCTTTGTTGTAAGCCTAACAGCAGTTTGGGTCCCCTGGACCCCCACCCCACCTGGGCAGATGATCTGGTGACTGCCCAGGACCACTCACTCCTCCTGCACCTTCCCCATAACCGAGACCTCTTACCTTGCTTCTGTGAGGATTCAGTGAGCAAGCATGTTCCACGTGCCCAGCATGGGCCTGGCACCTTGCAGGCCCCAATTCCTTCCCTTGACATAGTGCTTTCCTCGCAGGACCAGGATTTCTCAGCCCAGACTAGCAAACAGCTCCATCAGATTCTTCTCAGCCACTTTTAGAAAATGTGGCTCTTTGGCCCCATGTCAGATCCTGCAAATCTGAACAGGAGGTTCTAGAAATCTTCATTTTCAACAAACATATGTGCTGAGGCCACCTGCACACTGAAGCCAGGTCTGCCAAGCTTCTAGAAGACTGCCCTCCTTTAACAGCCAAGATGGAGCTGCCAGGTGAGCTGGGGCTTTCCTCCCTCAGGCTCCCAGTGGAGCTCCCAGGGGAATCTCTTCCAACGGAATCCTTTGCTGAAGGAAGTTCTCAGCTTTGGGTGGATCCTCCAGGAATCTCCCTTCGAACCGGTAAAAAAAAACCTTCATACACAGACACATTAAACAAATTAGGGGCTTTTATTTATATAATAGAATAAGCAAAGGAAATATAAAAGCCTCTAGGTCAAACGGGTAAAGGAAAAGCTCTAAAACTCAGTTCTCAGTAGGGTGTGGGCCCTGAAATGAACAGAAAGAAAAGGCAAAATCATGGCTAGAGTTCAAATTCTTAAGCTCAATGAACTGAGAAAGAGGAAAACATCAGTGTTCCAGTGCCCCAGGGTCGGGGAAACAGCTGCTCAGGCTGAGCCACAGCTTGGAGAAGTTAATCTTCTGTACACATGAACCTGATGCCCAGGCCAATCTCTGGAAGGTTGTGATTTTTGAAATTTCTGGGTTAATTCTTAACCAGACTTTAAGAATTTCAGGGCCAAATATGCTTGTCCTCACAGTTTCTCCAATTTGGGGGGAAGGAAAAAAAAAAGTCTTCCTTGGACACTGTCCCAGGCAAGGAAAACCCTCAGCAGATCTCTCCTTTCCCTGGTTCCCACTTGGATTTCCCATGAAGAACCTATGGGCTTCTTGGGTGCTCACCAGCTTCACTGGTTAGCTGGTGTCCTCCTAGCACAGCCCAGGTTCCTCCCTCCTGGTATTGTATGTTATTTGTTTTAGCAAACAGGAGACTAAGACACTCATTAACTATGCTTTGCTTTTTCTTCCATTTACCACTTTTCTTCTCCCTGACTCCAAGTTTTGCCAGGCAAGCTATAATTATCTTAGAAGTATAAAAATGAGGCATTATCAAATGCCATCATTTGAGCTAAAACAAGATCATTGGTTTTCTCCTTTCCTCACAAATATTAATGTTGCAGGAATTAGGTCCAAGTTCATCTTCAACAAGTGCCTCCAGAAAGTGAAGCTGAGTCTAGCTTCAGAGCTACCACTTTCTCCTTCACCCTATTCCTTTTTCTGTCTCTCTCTGTCTTCCCATGTTCTCTACTTCCCACTTGGATGGACCTGATCTGCAGAGAACAAGAGTTGAGGTCTCCCTTGCATGCTACCATATCTGCAGACTTCTGGCTGCAGAAGCAACCACTTTAGACTTCTGGCTATTTGGGAATCAAAGTCAGAACTGTTGTCCTAATGTGGGGGTTGACAGAAGAACTTCCTCTTCATTACACCTCCCTGACCCATGGTTCAAATGGTAGCCCATGGGTCACCCTTGGTGGGTGTCAGGCCCTGGGTTCACTCCCATGCTAACCTTTGAATTCAGATGAGTTGAGGTCAAACTGGGCAGTGCAGAAGAGGAAAAGCTGCTCCAAAGACAGCCCGTGTGAGCTCACCCAGCCTCTTCTGGCCCCTCTCTAGAAGGCCTGGCCCTCCTAAGGCTCCCCAACACGGGTAATCCAGAGCTGGCTCCTGTACTTCCACTTCTCGCTTTCCAACATCCTTCTCACCTGCCTGCTACTTCCTGGTTCCTTCTCTAAATCACACATTCATTTCCAGTTGTCATGTCCCTCTGTCTCTATCTTGGACCCTCTGCCCCAAGACAAAACCACCGTTCGTCAGCTTGGCCTAGAGGAGTTGAGCAGGAGTCAGGGGTAAGCTGAGGCTGCTCGGCAGGCTGGGTCAAGAGGCCATCCCCTCAGCCTGCCCAGAGTGGGCGCTGGAGCTGCTGCACAGGAGTTGGGCCAGTCACAAACATGTGGCTAGGCCCACCTGGGCTGGACCGGGCACAACAAACCAGCCCCCCAGCCTGCATCTGAACCTGCTGTTACGTCCTCCCTTGCTGTCAGCTGCACATAGTCAGAGATGGGTAAAAATGGCAAACCCTTATCTGCTTTAAACAGTCATGACACATCCGTCAACACAGTGTTCAAAGCAACATAGTCTTCAAAGAGAATTTTCTTTCCTTCCTTCTTCTCAAGTCTGTAATTAAAATCCTGGTGACAAAGGGCTAGGGATGGGAGGGGTGGAGGAAGGAGATGGAGAATGGCTTCAGAAATAAACAGCTCCTTTGCTGCCCTCAGAACCAAGGCAGCCAAGGGCTGTGAGTGCCCGGTCAACCTGTGACCTCTCCAGGAGAATCTATCAGATCATGTGGCTTTAGGTCAAATCCTTCTTTTCCCTTCATATCCCCTATGCATACCCACCCACAGTGCTCTCGTTTGCCAAGTGTTCTCCTGAACCCACCTCTCTTGCACCTTCATATGAAGGCTCAGGCTTTGATAAACTCACTCTTAGAGCAAACCTAACCTTGGCCTAATCCTCTGTGGGACTGTCCATCAGATCCACGTGTGTCCAAGTGGCGTGAAAAGCTCAGCAGATGGGGCCAGGGATGACTCGTTCACAACGTTCATCCAATTTGATGAAGAAAGATTTTTTTTCCATCCAAGTATTTTGTGGGTTTGAGTCTGAAGTGTTCTTGGATTCATCCTGTTCCCCAATTCATTCGTGTGGCCCCTGCCCCAGCAGCTCCCACTAGCGGACGAAGGACACCACGCTGGTGGCTACTCCAAAGGGGGCCGAGTAGGCCGCTGCGAATCCCTGCAGGCCTATGACAAGATAGCGGCATCCTTTGGCGATGAACTTCCCAACGTTCTAGATTTAGGAACAAAAGAGAAAAGCAATGGATTAGGTTAGGCAACTTTTTCATCCCTCATATACGATGGTGACGTACATAAAGAATCATTATGTCCAGGGAGCGGATGTGGCTCAAGCAGCTGAGCACCTGCTTCCCACATGGGAGGTCCCGGGTTCAGCAATTGGTGCCTCCTAAAAACAAACAAACAGAAAAACAACAACAAGCAAACAAATGAAAAAACCAACTCAGGGAGCAGATGTGGCTCAGTGGTTGAGCACCGGCTTCCCACATCCGAGGTCCCGGGTTCAATCCCCAGGCCCGGTACTTCAAAAAATAAAAAAGAATCATTATACCTCGTTCTCCAAAGGAGAATTTGCAAGTTACCATGTTTCACATCTCTGGCATTTCCATGCCCACTCCCAACATAAGAACATGTGGGGTGTCTCAGAGCAGACACCATCACCTTGCAAGATAATTCAGGGTATTTTGAAAACAGCAATGAGGCTGCTAGTTCTAAAATCAAAGCAGATTGGGACATCTGAAATTCTCCTTCATTCATCTTAACTGAAAGCCCATCCCCCATCCTCCCTCTACCTCAGGGACATAGTCCTGTCTGAATATGTCTTTTTTTAGTCTTCTGCTGTTTTCTAACTGTTGCATCCACATAAGCCCTGTGTTTCTAATACAATTATAAGCTCCTTGAGGGTAAGAACTGGGCCATGCTTTCTTAGTATCCATTCCTCCTTCCCCGGTGCCAGACAGTGGATGGACAAAGGATTCAAATGGAATTGACAAGAAAAATGAAGAGCAGCCATGACTAACATTTACTGTACTATTGCCTCCTGGTCTTCTCCCCACTCCACATTACATCATCATTCTCCATGACCTGGACCTTACCACACACACCTTGTCTCTCAGCTATTTGACCTCCAGTTCCAATAACCAGGTGGACTGGTTTCACTTAAAATTCCTGATCACAATCACAAACACAGCCCAGAAAACCTACTATGTCTCTTTAGTAGGCTTTCTCCCTCTCCCAGATGACTATTTTGTACCTTTTCCTTTCTCCTCTAGCCTCCTCTCTCCCAACACACAGACATATTCACTGTCTCCACAACCTCATTAGATGATCCCACTTCACCTTTCAATTAAAAAAAACCAGAGGTCATCAGTAAACTCATTCACCTTTCCATCACTAAGTCTACAAACCCGCCTGCCCCTGGCTTTTCCCACCAGTCTCGTGTTACAATGGAGAAAATGGACCTCTTCCCCAAGGCCACTCATTCTCTTCACCCTCACCTTTCCTTTGGCTTCCTCCTCTCCAGCATGACCATTCTCTTCCTCTCTATCAGATCATTCCCATTAGCTTACACAGATGCTCAGGAATCACCTTGACTCTTTATGCTTCTCAGTTACTGCCTCAGGTCTCTGCTCCTCTTTATGCCAAACCCAATGGAAAGAACCATCTACACAAGCTGCCTCTACTTCCTCACTGCTTAGTCCCTCTTATTCCTTTGTCACAATCATTTGCAGCCTCCATCCTGCCTGTCCAATGGACACTTTTCTGTCTTCCCCCTCCTTGACTTCTCCACAGCATTTCACACACCTCATGAAATAATCATTTGGACTCTTTGATGTCATATTCTCTTGGTTCTCCCCTATCTCACAGCCAGCTCTTCTTCCGCCTTTGCTGGATTATCCCTTCTATCAAATTTTTATATGTTGGCGTTCTTCAGTACTCTGTCCTGTGCCTTCTCCTCCCTCCCTCGCCTACGATCTCTCCTTAGATGGTCTCATCTATTTTCCTGTATTTCCTGTATGCCACATTGATATCTTAGGCTCAGGCTCAAATTTCCAGCCCTCTACCTGAGGTTTCCACTTTCTGAGACACCCCATGGTCCCCTGGCTTGCATTCTTCCTTGCTGCACCAAGCAAAAAAACCGGTCGTCGACTGGCTACTGATATATTCCTGGTGGTCTTTGGCTGTCAGGCTTCAGCAGGAAGAAAGCACAGAAGAGTTACATTTATCCGAGATTATACAGTTGGTAAGAGGCAGAGCTGAACTTCAAGCCCAAGAAGTCTCACCTCAGAGCCCGTGCCCTTAACCCCCATATGATACTACCTTTCTTTAACGAAGGTAGTTTGTACTCCTGTACTTGGGCCTGGGCTTGAATTTCAGCTCCACCCATATTAACTTTCCTTAGCCTCAGGATTCACCTATAAAATGAGAAAATTATTCAGCAACCTCCTAGTTGGGTTGTTAGGAGGTTTGAATGAGTCTATGAAAGGAAAGCACTTAAAACCGCCTGGTACAAAGTGCAGGCAGTATAAGTACCCCAAAAAAGTCAGTTATTATAAAATAACATTTGCTTCTTTTTATTACATAGTAATTTAGGTTTGTTGTGGTAATATATAAATCCAATATATTGTGTTACCTGCTCAATTAAGTTCCTTGAGAGCATAATTTCTTGTGATTTCTGGTTTACTACCAGAAATCTGTACTTTAAATTACAGAGTCCCCCACAACCAGACAACGAGGGCAGGACTTTGTTGTGCTCATGGCTTTATCTGCAGCATCTAGAAAGCACCTGGCTATCTCTTTAGGTGCTCCTCAGGCTAAAAGAGGAGCCTTGGGACACCCAGGCAACATCTATGTCTTCTCCAAATAGTGTGCTGCTGCAACACGTATTCAAAGAGACGGGAGCGCACATAAACGTGTGTGTATGTGGGGGGTAGTATTGCCAAGAGAAACATTTCTATATATTCATGCTAGGAATCACTGGGAGAAATGTTACTTGTATTTTTGGAACAACAATTCAAAATTTTGTTTTCCGGGAGCAAGTATAACCATGAAAAGAGATCCTTCATAAACAATGCCACTACAAACATGAATGGCCTATAGTAAACAATTGACTTTTTTGGTATTTCTACATCCATCATTCTCAGCCTGTTATTTTAAAAACTGCTTGTCATTTCATCCTTGCGATTTAGAAAGAAAGAAAAAAAAAAACCTACTAAAATAGCTCCTTAACTGAAACACTGTCAAAACACAAGGTTTGAGAAACGTGGTGCAAAGAAATGTAAAGCATCTATCAAAGTGTCATTTGCGGGAGCAGATTTTGGAGTAGACCTTCCAAGTGAACTCTCTCAGAGGCGCAGTGGGGCATGGGGGACAGAGATGAGCGAAATAATGACCTTCAAAGATGTCTCCATCCTACTCCCCAGCACCTGGGAATATGTTACCTTACATGGCAAAAGGGATTTTGCAGGTATGATTAAATCAAGGACCTTGAGACGCGGAGAGTATTCTGGCTCACCCAGGGAAGCCCAACGTAATCACAAGGGTCCTTATAAGAGGGAGGCAGGAGGAGTGGGAGTCAGACAAGGCCCTGCCCTAACAGAAGCAGAGGGGCAGAGAGAAAGGGATGTGAATATGCCATGCTGCTGACTTTGAAGCAGGTGGAAGGGGGCCACCAGCCCCGGGACTCAGGCAGCCTCTGGACACTGAAAGGGCCAAGAAACGGACTGTCCCTTGGAGCATCCAGAGGGAACCAGCCCTGCCAATGCCATTGAAATTGATTTTGGGCTTCTAGCTCCCAGGACTGTCAGAATACATTGGACTTGTTCTAAGTCACTATGTCTTAGCAGCCACAGGAAACTAGTACAGGGAGGGAGGATTTCTGGGGGTTTCTCAGTTTCTTTTTTTTATTCTTTGCTTTTTAACTTTTTATTTTGATATAATTTCAAATTTACACAACAGTTGCAAAAATAATACAAAACCCCATACAAAGAACTCCGACATACCCCCACTCAGATACTCAGAATCTACAAGCTTTTAACCTTTTTTCACATTTGCCTTAACATCCCATCTATCTATCATTTTCTAAACTGAAAGTAGGTTGTATACATAAGGCTCCTTGAATATTTAATAGTTCCATGTATATTTCCTTGGAACAAAGATATTCACTTATATAATTACATTAAGTAGAGTTATTTAGTTCAAGAAACTTAAAGTGATATAAAGCTTACAATCCATATCTTATTATTTCCTATGTTCCAGTAATGACCTTTTGGGCCTTTTCTCCTCCATTATTAGCTCTATTCCAGGATCATGTGTTGCATTTAATTGTCTTTGTTTCTCCTCACTCCCTTCTTTTTCTTTATTATTATTATTTTTTTAAAAGAAGCTTTAGATTACATAAACGTTACATCGAAAATATAGGGGATGCCCATATATCTTACCCCTTACCCCTCTCACCTCAGTTTCAATTAATCCCAGATGATACCAGAGATTCCTTCCCCTCCAGCTTCAAAAAGGAAACCAGCTCTAAACAAACACCACATTCCACTGGGTGCAAAGATCAGGTGTGATCTTTGCCTTTTTCTCGGGGTGTGAAATTTTGTCAAGACCTAGGCACAAACTTGAAGAAGCTGATTTTTTTTTTTCTAGACTAGAGCTCATTAAAAACCAATCAGGGGGCGGATGTGGCCCAAATGGTTGGGCATCT
>JAQZBX010029629.1:0-27190 GCA_029593785.1 Cabassous unicinctus | reverse complement strand
CATACTCCATAGATCACACCAGTTGTATTTTTCCCATGCTTCTCCACATTCCCACCACCCTGCAATAGCAATGTACATCTGCTCTAGCTCACAAAGGACACTCTTGCATCTGTACCATCAACAACTATTCTCATCCACCTCTGGGTTTACTGTGCTATTCAGTGCCTCTGGCTTTCTGTTGATTGGCATTTACATCCCTAGACTACCATTTTCAGCCACATCCACATTTATAAACCAGCTGTTACTCTTTATAATGTGTTACCATCAACTCTATACATTTCCATACTTTTACAGTAAAGCTAATTAAAACTTCTAAATACACAAAATATCAGTAGTGCAGCTCAGTCCTCCTCTTATTTCCTTTAACAATCCACCACCTTCCACCAGGTCTTGAAGATATTTTCCTACATTTTCTTCTAGCAGCTTTATGGTTCTTGCTTTTATATTTAGGTTTTTAATTTATTTTGAGTTAATTTTTATATAGGGGTCATCTTCCCTTCTTTTGCTATGGATATCCAGTTTCCTCAGCACCATTTGTTGAATGGACTGTTCTGCCCGAGCTCGGTGGGTTTTTGACATGCTAGTCAAAAATCACTTGACCATAGATGTGAGGGTCTGTTTTTTAACCATCAATTCGGTTCCATTGGTCTATGTGTCTACCTTTATGCCACTACCATGCTGTTTTTACCACTGTAGCTAGGTAATACAACTTAACATCCAGAGATGAGAGTCCTACAACTTTGCTTTTCCTTTTAAAGGTGTGTCTGTCTATTTAGGACCCCTTTCCCTTCCAAATAAATTGGACTATCAGGTTTTCCATTTATTTAAAAAATGTTGGTGGAGTTTTTATTGGGATTGCACTGAATCTGTATATCAATTTGAGTAGAATTGATATCTAAATGATATTTATTCTTTCAATCCATGAGCATGGAATGTTCATCCAATATTTAGGTCTGTTTTTGATTTCTTTTAACAATCAGTTGTAGTTTTCTGAAGTCGAGTGCTTTATATCATTGGTTGTTTAATCCTGAATATTTGGGTTTTATCTGTCATATTTTATTTTCACCACTCTTTTGACACTTTTAGTTACTTTTATTCATATAATGTTCATTCCCAGACTCTCTTCCAGGCCTCTTTCTCCTGCCTTTTCTTTTCAGGCTGTAACACACCCTTTAATATTTCCTGCAAAGCAAGTCTCTTGGTTATGTACTCTCTCAGTTTCTGTTTATCTGTGAATATTCTAATCTTGCCCTTATTTTTGAAAGACAATCTTTCCAGATATAAAATTCTTGGCTGAAAGTATTTCTCTTGAAGTATCTTAAATATATCATACCATTGTCATCTTGCCTCCATGGTTTCTGATGAGAGGTCAGAACTTAGTCTTATTGGGTATCCCTTATGTATTATGCATTGCTTTACTCTTGCTACTCTCAGAATTCTTTCTTTGTCTTTGGCATTTGACATTCTGATTAGTATGTGTCTCAGAGTTAGTCTATTCAGATTTTTTCAGATGGGAGTACGTCGTGCTTCTTGGACCTAGAGATCTATGTCCTTCAAAAGGGTTGGGAAATTTTCTACCATTATTTCTTCAAATATTCCTTCTACCCCTTTTCCCTTCTCTTCTCCTTTTGGGACACCCATGTATGTTTGCACATCTCTTCCTGTCCTTTAGTTCCTTGAGACCTTGCTCAAATTTTTCCAATCTTTTCTTCATCTGTTCTATTGTATGTTCACTTTCAGAGGCCATTTCTTCAAGCTCACCAATCCTTTCTTCTGCCTCCTCAAATCTGGCATTATATGATTCCAGTGTATTTTGTATTGCATTTATTGCACCTTTCATTCCCATAAGATCTGCTATTTTTCTATGCATGCTTTCAAATTCTTCTTTGTGCTCATCCAATGTCTTCTTAATATCCTTAATTTCTTAAGCCATCTTATTGAATTTATTAAAGAGATTTGTTTGAACATCAATGATTAGTTATCTCAACTCCTTTATGTCATCTGGAGGCTTATCTTGTTCCTTTAACTGGGCCATATCTTTCTGTTTCTTGGTGTGGATTGTAGTTTTTTGTTGGTGTCTTGACATCTGACTTACTAGAGCATTTATTCTGGGTGCAGTTTTTCTCTTTAGTTTAGGGTTTCCTGCCCTTTCTCCCTTGCTGGTTGTGTAGTAGGAGCCAAGGATGTAGTTGGTGGTATAATCTGTGGAGGCTCAAGCTACCCTCATTACTCCAAGGAACAATGAAGCTTCTCCCCACTTTCTCATTTACCAGGGGTGAGGACAGAGCCACAGCTGTGTGTAATAATCCAATTCGTGTAGGCCTAGACTGTAGTTGCCCAGAGAGACTGATGAAGCTTCACAGGTTTGGGCAGCATCTATGCAGTGCAGGTCCAAGATGACCACAGTTGCCCCATTAGATTTCCAATTATTCAGTCTGTGCCAACTAAATGTACCTGTAGTTACCTGGGTAGGCTGGTGTAGGGCCTGTCAGCTTCCACCCTGCTGGAGGTGGGGCTGAAACCTAGGCTAGGGCTACAGGCCAATCTGGGTGAAAGAAACCAGTCTCTACCATCACTGTTATTTTCAGTCAGCCTGCCTTTCCCAGATGCTGTGGGTGGAGTCCAAATGGCAGCTATCAGCCTCCTTCTGACTTGGAAAGGTTTGAACTTTAGCTGTTCTTAGGGTTATACTTTAGCCAACCGAATTTACTAATTGGTAGGTGAAATCGGTGGCCAACTGTCTCTTCCTCACCCGTTTTTGGGAAATGGAGCTTCCAATTTTGCCACAGAATAGCTCCTGGTGTGGCATGTGCTGCCAAAGTAGGATGATCACCATCCTCCGAGGCGTGACCTGTAATTTCCCGGAGAGACTGGCACAGCTTCCCCCAGCTTCCTCTCTGTTAGGTGGGCCTGGGGCTTAGGCTAGAGCTGCAATCTGATCTAGATAGATAAAAGCCAGTCCCTACCAGCACTATGATTTTCAGTCAGCGCTGCTTCCCCTCATGTCAGACACGGAGTTAAGATGGCGGCCACTGGCCTCTTTCTTACTTGGACAGGTTTAAACTTAAGCTGTTCTTAGGATTATGCTTTAGCACGCTGAATTTACTAATCAGTAGCTGAAGTTGGTGCCCAACTGTCTCTTCCTCCCCCATTACTGGGAAGTGGCACTTTCAATTCTAGCCATGGAATAGCTCCCAAGGCAGCTTGTGCCTCCAGTGGAGGATGGGCACCGGCCTCCTTGGCGTGGAGTGCTCTACTTATGAATCTTCTCTGCAGATGGGCAATCTCCTTCTTCCAATCTTTCAAGGCTGTTGCAGGATGCACTTCTGGTCTCCTGCAGTCCTCAAATAAGTGCTCTAGATAGTTACGGCTGATCACCAACTGCCCCGTAGTAGGAGCTGATTCTCTGAGCTTTTTACTCTGCTGCCATCTTGCTGGTTGTCCGGGTTTTCTTTTTTGGGAGGTATTTCATTATTGATTCAGTCTTAATTATTGAATTAAGTGCAATTAAATTTATTACTGGTCTTTTGAGATCTTTTTCTTCTGGTGTCAGTCAATGTTGTTTCTAGGAGTTGGTCCATTTCATCTAGGTTATAAAATTTCTTGGTATACAGTTGTTTGTGGTATCTGCTTATCATTTTTATTTCTGTTTGTTGGTAGTAATGCCCCTCTTTTATTTCTCTTTACAGTTATTAGTGTTCTTCCTTTATTCTCTTTGTCAATCTAGCTAAGGTTTTGTTGATCTTATTTTCAAGAATGAACTTTTGATTTCATTCATTTCTTCTATTTTTAAATTATTGTTCTCTAATTCATTTATCTCTCTTCTAATCTTTATTTCTTCCATTTTACATGCTTTGTACTTTGTTTGCTCTTCCTTTTGTAGAACTTTGTGTCATGAACTTATGTCGCTGATTTGACATCTTTCCTCTTATTTAATGTAAACATGGAAAGATTTAAAGTCTCCTCTAGGCACTACATTTGTTTCACTCCATAAGTTTTCATATGTTATGTTTTCAATTTTTTTTTTTTTTTGAGGTCTGGGGATTCAATCCAGGGCCTTGTATGTTGGACACCAGCACTTAACCACTGAGCCCCATCAGCTCCCCTGAGTTAGTTTTATTATCTGTTTGCTTGTTTGATTTTGTTTTTAGGAGCCATGGGTACCTGAACCCAGGACATCTCATATGGGAAGCAGGCGCTCAACCACTTCAGCTTTCTATGCTCCCTATTGTTCTTCTTTTCAATCACATCAAAATATATTTAATTTTCTTTTATTTCTTCTTTGAGCCACTGGATGCTTAAGACTGCATGTTTTAATTTCCACCTAACAGTGAATTTAAAATTTTTTCCTCTGTTATTGAATTCTAGCTTCATTCCATTATGGTCAAGGAAAATGTATTAGTCCGCCAAAGGGGTGCTAATGTGAAATACCAAATATGGGTTGGTCTTTATAAAAGGTATTTATTTGGGGTAGAAGTTCACAGACACCAGGCCATAAAGCGTTATGTTTCTTCTCTCACCAAAGTCCATTCTCACGTGTTGGAACAAGACAGCTGCTGACGTTTGCCAGGGTTCAAGCTTCTTGTGTTCCTGTCTTCCCGGGGCTGCGTTTCTCTCCAGGCTAAGTGCTTCCGTTTCCTCCACAAGGTCAGCTGTAGACTATGAGGCTCTCTAGGCTTTGCTTCTCTCCACAAGGCCAGCTGTAAACTCTCAGCGAATGGCTTGTCTCTATCCCAGGGCCTTCTCTCCAACATCAAAACTCCAACATCAAAACTGCTACTCAAAACCAGCTGCAACTCTGTTCTTTGTGATGCCTTTTATATTTTCTTCCCCCACCCACCAAGGGTTGGGGCTCAATGCCCTACTGACTTAGCCCAGTCAATGCCCTAATCATAACTTAATCATGCCCATATTAGCAGATCAATTTATAAGCATGATCCAATTATATTTTTGGAATTCATGATTATATCAAACTGCCCAACTGCAACAGAAAATATATTGTAGGGTTTTAATTTTTTAAAATTATTGAACTTGTTTTATTACATAATAAATGCTCTATACTGGACAGTGATCCATTTGCATGAGAGGATAATGGCTATTTGTTGCTGTTGTGTCAACTATTAGATCTAGTTATTTATAGTTTGTTCAAATCTTATATTTCCTTATGCACCTTCTGTCAGAGATGTTCTCTACATTATTGAAAATGGCATATTTAATTCTTTCCTATTGATGTAGAATCAGCTACTTCTCCCTACAAACCTGTCAATAGGTGTTTCATATAAATAGGGTTCTGCCATTTGTTGCATATATATCTATAATGGTTATGATTTCTGTGGAAAATATACCTTCTTAATATATAATGACCATCTTTAACCTTTGTAAGAGCTTTTGACTTAATGTATACTTTATCCTATAAAAGTATAGCTATCCAAAATCTGTTTTGGTTACTATTTACATGGTATACATTTTTCCACCCTTTGATTTTCAACCTGTTTGTGTCTTTGAATTTAATATGACTTTCCTGAAAGGAGCATAGGATTGGGTCATGCTTTTTTTGAAAATTCATTCTGCCAATCTTTGTCTTTTGACAGGAGAATGTCATACATTTACACTAAAAGTAACTGCTGATAACGCAGTAACTTCTTCTGCCAGTATGCTATATGCTCTTTGTAAATCTTATTCCTGTCTTGTCTCTCAATTATTTCATTAATGCTGACTTTCAAATTTACTTGATATATTTATATTGTGTTATTTTAAGTTCCTTCTCATTTCTTTCTATATATATTTCCATATATTATTTTGTGTTACCATAGGGTTAAAATTTAGTATCTTAAATATATAACAATCACACTTCATTTTATACCAATTTAACTTCAATGGCATATACAACCCTATTCTTATTCCCCTTTGTCCCCCTACCTGTATGCTGTATTTGTTACAAATTACATCTTTCTTTATACATTATATGTCCAAAACCACATATTTATCATCACTTTTTACACATTTGCATTTTTAAACCTATGATATGAAAAGTAGGGATAGCTACAAAAATGCAGTAGAACAATACTGGCATTTATAGTCACCCATACTGTTAACTTTCCTGGAAGACTTTATTTCTTTCTGTCATTACCATCCTCTGTCTAGTGTCCATCTTTTCAGTTAGAAGAAATTCATTTAGTTTCAGAAAGCCAATCAAAAAGCAACAAACTTCCCCAGTTTTTTTCACCTGGAATCATCTCTCACTCATTTTTGACAGTCTCTCCAGATATATAATTCCTGGTTGGTAAATGTTTTCTTTTATTGCTTTAAATATTTCATCCCATTAACTTCTTTCCTCCAGGGTTTCTGATCAGAAATAAGCATTTAATATTATTGAGACTACTTTGTACATAACATGATTCTTTTCTTGCAGCTTTCAGTACTCTATCCTGATTATTTGCATTCATAGTTTGACTTCTATGTGCCTGGGTGTTTATTTTTTATTAGAGAAGTTGTGTGTTTACAGAAAGTCATGCATAAAATACAACCCCACCAACAACACCTTATATTGGTATGGTACATTTGTTACAATTGATGATATCACATTTTTATATTTGTACACATTTAAGTCCATGGTTTAATTTAGGGTTCACTGTTCGTGTAGAGTAATTCCATGGACTTTTAAAAGAAATTTATTTTGTTATCTTCCTTCCAATGTAGGATTTCCCCCTTTTAATCATATACAGATCTATATTTAATGTTGTTAAATATGTTCACAATGTTGTGCTATGTGGTGGTTAGGCTAATGTACCAATTTGGCTAGGTGATTGTGCTCAGTTGTTTGGTCAAACAAGCACTGGTATAATTGTAATAAAAGGGCATTTGTGGACTTTAGTCATCAGTGAGCTTATTGCATAGATGGCTGATTACATCTACATCAATTGCTGTCAGCAATGAGTGATGTTTTATCAAACAGTTGAATGCCTTAAAAGGGGAAGTGATTTCAGCATTCAGAGAGAATTTTCCAGGTCGTCTTTGGACAGCCAGCATCTCCTGAGAACACACCAAGAACCTTAATTGGATCTTCATTGGAGCGCTTGGTTTGCAGCATGCCTGTAGAATCTGGATTTGTGCATCCCCACAGTCATGTGAGAGAATTTTATAAAGTCTCATACTATTTACAAATATTTCCTGTTGATTCTGTTTCCCTAAAGAACCATGACTAATGCATGCTGCCATCACTATGAACCATTAACCAAACATATCCTTCATTCCAAATAGGAATCCTGAGTATATTAAGCATTTTCCCATTCCCTTTTCCCACTTCATTTCCAGGTAATCTATATTCTAAATTCTGACATAATTAGTTTGGACATTCTAATTGCTTCTTGTCAGTGTGGTCACACAATATTTGATTTTTTATGTCTGGCTTATTTCACTTAACCTGATGTTTTCAAAGTTCATCCATTCTGTTGCATGTATCAGGACTTCATTCCTTTTATAATGGAATAATATTCCATTTTCTGTATACTGTACATTTTATTTATCCATTCATTGGTTTATGGACACTTGGGTTGCTTCCATCTCTTGGCAATTATGAGTAATGCTGCTGTGAACATTGGTGTGCAAATATCTCTTTGGGTCCCTACTTTCAATTCTTTTTGGTATATACCTAATAGTGTGATTGATGGATCATGTGGTAATGTTCTACTTAGCTTCCTCAGGAACCACCAAACTGAAGTCTTCCACAACAATTGTACCATTTTACATTGCCACCATCAATGAATGAGTGTTCCTATTCATCCACATCCTGTCCAATGCTTTTTAATTTTCATTGTTTTTAATAGCAGCCATTCTAATGGGTGTGAAATAGTATCTCATTGTGGTTTTGATTTGCATTTCCTGGATGGCTAATGATATAGAACATTTTTTCATGTGCTTTCTGGCCGCTTTGTATATCTTCTCTTGGGAGATATCTGTTCATATTTTTGCCCCTCTTTCATTTGGGCAGTTTGTCTTTTTGTTGTTAACTTGAAGATCCAGTTTTCCCAGCACCATTTGTTGAAGAGACAATTATTTCCCAATTGAGTTGTCTTTGCCACCTTGTCAAAAATCATTTGGCCATAAATGTGAGAAATGATTTTGCACTGTCAATTCTGTTCCACTGGTTTATATTTCTGTGCTTGTGCTAGAACCATGCTGTTTTGAGTATAGTGGCTTTGAAATATGATTTAAGATCAGGAAGTGTGAGTTCCAACTTTATATTTCTTTTATAAGATGGATTTAGCTAATTGGGATTCCTTACCTTCCATATAAATTTGACAATTGGTTTTTCTATTAATGCAAAAAGATTGATGGAGATTTGATCAAGATTGCATTGAATCTATAAGTTGTTTTGAGCAGTATTGACATCTTAACAATATTTAGTTTTCCAGCCCATGAACAAGGAAGGTCCATCCATTTATTTAATTATTCTTTATTTTCTTTAAACAATATTTTGTAGTTTTCTTACATCCTTGGGTAGATTTATTCCTAGATATTTGATTTTTTTAGTTGATATTGTGACTAGAGTTTTTTTCTTTATTTTTTTCTTTCATTTGTTCATTGCTTGTGTATAGAAACACCACTGATTTTTGGGTTTTGGTTTTGTACCCAGAAATTTTGCAGAATTTATTTATAAGCTCTAGGAACTTTGCTGTGGGTTTTTCTTTATATAGGATAATATCATCTCAAATTAGGTAGGTTGTACTTCTGCCTTTCAAAGTCAGATGCCTTTTGTTTCTTTTACCTGCCTGAAAGTTCTAGAAAGAACTTCCAAAATAATGTTGAATAACAGTGGTGGTATCGCAACCTTGTCTTGTTCCTGATCTTAGAGAGATAGCTTTCCGTCTTTCACCACTGGGTTGGATGTCAGCTGTGGGCTTTTGGCACATGACTTTTTTTATATTATGGAAGTTTTCTGCTCTTCCTAGTGTTCTGTTTTTTATCAAAAAAGGGTGATGTATTTTGTCAATGGCCTTTTTAAATCAAATGAAAAGATCATGTGGTTTTTAATTTCATTCTGTTAATGTGGTGTATAACATCAATTGCCTTTCTTATGTTTAACCAAAGTTGCATACTATGGATAAAACCCTCATGTTCATGGTTTATAATTATTCTAATGTGCTTTTGTATTTGGTCTGTATATTGTGAAAGATTTTTTCATTTATATTTATAAGAGATAATGTTCTGTAGTTTTCTTTTCATCTGGTATGTTTACCTGGCTATGCTATGTGAATGATATTGACCTTCTAGAAACAGGGAGTATTACCGTCTCTTTAATTTTTTGGAAGAGTTTGAGCAGAATTGGAGATAAGTTTTATTGGAATGTTTGGTAGACCTCACTTGTGAAGCTATCTGGTCAAGAGCTTTTTACTGTTGTGAATTTTTTATTACTTCTTCAATATCTTAATTAGTAATTGGTTTGTTTAGATCATCTATGTTTTCTTGAGTCAATGTAGGTAGTTTGTGAGTTTCTAATTTTTTTTTCCATTTCATCCAGGTTGTCTAATTTATTAGCATCCAGTTGTTCATTGTATCTTCTTACAATACATTTTATTTCAGAACAATCAGTGGAAATGTCCCTCTTTTTATGTCTGATTTTCATTATTTTTGTCCTTTCTCATCTTTTCTTTATCAGTCTAGCTAAAGTTTTGTCAATTTTAGTGATCTTTCCAAAGAAGCAAATTTTGGATTTGATGGTTCACTCTATTCTCTTTTTTTTACAATTTCATTTATCTCTACTCTAATCTTTGTTATTCCTTCCTTCTGCTTGCTTTGTGTATTGTTTGCTCTTCTTTTACTAGTTCTTCCAGTTTTGGGGGGCTAGGCATTTTATTTGAACCTTTCTAATTTTTAAAATTAAACACTTAGGAGTTATACATTTCCCTCTCAGCACTGCCTTCACTGCATCCCATAAGTTTTGGCATTTTGTATTTTCATTTTTACTTGATTTGAGATGTTTCCTAATTTAGCTTCTAATTTTCTCTTTAACCAATTGGTTGTTGAAGAGTATGTGTTTAATTTCCACATATTTGGGGGATTTTTCCTTTCTCCCCTCTGTTACTGATTTCTAGCTCATTCCATTATTGTTGGAGCATATCTATAGTATGATTTCAATATAACTTTTTAATTTACTGAGACTTGTTTTGTGATGCAACATATGGTCCATCCTGGAGAATGATCCATGTGCATGTGATAAGAATGTGTATTCTTTTTTTGTTGTGTGCAGTGATCTATATGTCTGTTAGGTCTAGTTGGTTTAGTGCATCATTCAAGCCCTGTAATTCCTTATTGATTTTATGACTGGATGGTTTATCCATTATTGATAGTGGTGTGTTAAAGTATCATACTATTAATGTAGAGTTGTCCATTTCTTCCTTCGTATATGTCAGTATTTTCTTCCTGTATTTTGGGGTTCTGCTGTTTGGTGCTTATATATATATTTATAAATGTTACATCTTCCTGTTGGACTCTCCCCTTTATCAGTGTATTATAGTCATCTTTGTTTCTTGTAATAGATTTTTATTTAAAGCCTACTTTATCCATTATTAAGGTAGCCACCCCAGCTTTCTGTTGGTTACTACTTGCTTGGTATATTTTTTCCATCCTTTCATCATCTACCTAGTAGTTTCTTGAAGTTAATCTTGAGTCTCCTGCAGACAAGACATAGTAGAGTCATGCTTTTAATCTATTCTGCCAATCTCTCTACCTTTTGACTGAAGAGTTTAATACATTTACATGTAAAGTCACTACTAATAATGCAGGAATTTCTTCTGTAATATGCTATTTAGCCTTGTAGGTCTTATACTAGTTTTGCCCCATTTTCATTAACACTGACTTTTATATTTAGTTGCTTTTTGTGTTATAACATATTGAGTGACTTCTAATTTCTATCTGGATATATTTTTCATCTATTATCATTATGGGTACTATGTGCTGAAATTTAACATCCTAAATATATAATAATCATGATTGGTTTGATTCCAACTTAACCTAAAAGAATGCACATAAACTTTTCCCAAAAGCTTTTGTCTTCCCAAAAATTTTTGAAAAGTTACCACTAATATTTTTGTATATTGTATGTCCAAAAACATAGATTCATTGTTATATTTTATGCATTTGCATCTTAGCACATGTAGGAAATAAGAAGTGGAGTTACCAAACAATATGATACAATAATACTCTCATTTATAATTACCCAAATGGTTATCTTTAACACACATAGTTAAGACTTTATCCTGTTTTGAACCACTGTCTACTGTCCTTTCCTTTAAGTCTGAAGAACTCTGTTTAGCATTCCTTTTAGGGCAATGAACTCCTTCAGATTTTGTTTATGTGAGAATGCTTTTATCTACTTTGTATTTTTAAAGAGAATCTCACTGGATATAAAAATCTTGGCAGTCACTTGTTTTTCTTTGGCAATTTATGTATTTCTACCCACTGCCTCCTTGCTTCCATCGTTTCTGAATAGACATCAGCATTCATTCTAATTGCGACTTCAATGTATGTAAATGTTATTTTTCTGTTGCAGCATTCAGGACTCTCTCCTTGTACTTTGCATTTGATTGTGTAATTAATACATGACTAGTGTGTTGCTGTTTTTTTCATGTTTATCCTGTGGTGTTCTCTGCTTCTTGGATGTCCATATTCATGTGTTTTCCTTAGTTTGAAAATTCCCTGTTATTTCTTCTTTGACTATTACTTTTTCACCTTTTTCTCTTTCTTCCCCTTCTAGGACTCCCACAACACTCATAGTCGTACAGGTGAATGTTGCCCATAGCTCTCATGGGCTATATTTGTTTTAATATCTCTTTTGTTCTTTATGCTCCTCAAACTGACTCATTTCAAATGTTTTGTCTTTACAGTATTTTCCTGAGGAAATCTTAAAATTCTTTATTTTCTCACTTTAAAAAAAATAAGAATTATTGTGAAATAGCTTAGAATTAAAAAATAAATATTTAGAAGTGTAAGAGTTCAGTCTTATAGTTATGGTGTGAGAAAACCACCCCAAGAGAAGTCCATGAAGTGTATGTGAGAAAGATTAGAATTTGAATGGGAAAAATATAACTCTATTTCTATCTCTGTGTCTCTCTCTCTATCTCTCTGTGCCTTTCTCTCAGTCTCTTTCTCTATTCCAATCTGTAAGCATCCTTAGACATTTCTTGATCATAAAAATATAAACAATGAAAAATAATTCTAGGGACACCATGGGAATTTGAATAAACTTTTCAGAAATATATATATATATATTTTTTTTTTAAATTTTTAATTGCCTTAATTTATGACAGCACCTTTATTTTCGCATTTACTTGTGAAAAATACAGTCTTCCTGGCCAGGGCCAAATAGGCTGACTTCACCTGTTGATTCTTAAGGCTCCAAATGAAGGGGTTCAGCATGGGGGCTACTGTGTTAAGCACAGCTACTTCTTTGCTGAGAGATACCCTGTCTTTTGCTGAGGGTAATGTACGTGAAAATGCAGCTACCATAAGAGATTGGTATGACAATCATGTGGGAAGAACATGTGGAAAAGGCTTTGTCCTCTGACTAGAAGAAGGAATCCTCAAAATTGCCCTGATGATGTGTATGTAGGGCAGGATTATCAATGCCAAAGTGAACATTAGAGTAAACACAGTCTAGGAAAATACAGTTATCCCCAGGAATTGCGTGTCTGAACAAGAAAGGTGTAGTAAAGAGCAATAATCACAGGTAAAATGGTCAATAACATCAGAAGTACAGTAATCAAGCTGTATGAATAACACAAGCTATAGGAATATGATTAAGAATGAAGTCATCCATGAAAAGAAGACAAGCAACATGCAGACTGTAAGATTCATTATGGTCACATAATGCAGGGATTTACAGATGACAATATAAACTGTCATAGACGTGGCAGCCAGAAGGTAAAATTCAGCATCCCCTAGGAGAATGAAAATACAAAACAAAACAAAAAATGAGCCATGCACTCATTAAAGGAAACAGTTTTATCTCCTGTTATAATGATGCCCAAGAACTTGGATATGCTGACAATTGTGAAGGAAACTTCTAATAGGGAGAAATTCCTGAGGAAGAAATACATGGGAGTCTGGAGGTGGGCATCCACCAGTGTAAGGGTAATAATGGTCAGGTTCCCAGTGATGCTGAGCAGAAAGACAAAAATCACAACCTGAAGCTTTGGGTCATCTGACAACCCCAGCTGGATAAACCCTTTTACTTCTGTGTAGTTTCTCATTTTATTTATTTATTTATTTTTTTTTGTGAAATCTATCAAAGAAAACACAGTGAGAATATACTAAGAAAAGGTGGGTTATTCATTGATAGTCCCAAAATTTGGCTTTGAAAGTAAACATATTATGCCATAATACTTCCTTTTAGGGGAACTTTAAAAAGCTAATAATAATACTTTATATGTTTAAAGCAAGTTTTTAGTATATGCCAGGCCCTGTGTTTGACTTAGAGTATTTCTTCAAAAAATCTTTAAAAAAAAAGTTGAAATAGATTTTTTTAAATCTTCCCCAAATCAAATACCCTAAATGTATAGAACAGGGATTTGAATCTTGGTCTTTCTGAACATTTCAGCATAATGGAACTGAAATACCACCTATTAACTTTTAAAGAAACTTGCCCGAATGGTTCCCTTCTCACTAGAAATTCTTTGATGACCTTTCTCTAACTGCAATAAAAGTGTTCTATTTCTAATTCTGGTATCATTTAGTTCTATTTACAGGTATGCTACACAAAAGTCCACTCTCAACAAAACAACCACTTAAATGGAGACTCTTCTAAACTTGAAAGTTATTGGAGAATTAAAATTTTAATTTGTGTGATCCATTTCTAATTTTCCATTCTGGTTCATATCTAACTTTTCCATCCTCTTTCTCCTCATCTGAAGCCATGGATACTGATATATTGCCATGGCTGCCCTCAGATATTAGAGCACAGAGAGAGAAAAGATAGTGTAGAAATTCAGAAGAGTGGCAAAGGAAGCCATATTTTATGTATATCTAAATAAAACATTTTCCACCAATTAATACACAGAATATAAAACATTATTCACAGAATGTTTTTCCTTCAAAGTTTCTCCCATCTAAATATTTTTTATTATTCTCTCTCTCTATGCAATCTATTTTTCAACAGGGTTATATTTTCCTTTTCTCTATTTCAGTGTTCACTTTTCGTTAGAAGCCCTATTTCTCAACATCTTGAATCAGTCATTGAAATAGCACATGAAAGTCCTTCATTTTCTCTTCCTTAATAACAGTATTGCTAATAATACAGTTTAAATTGAAAATTCCAGTTTCCTCCAGAAATTGAACCAAGTCATTATCACACATTCTGTGTATACTCATTAAATAGTAGATTTATTTCAGTGTCACAAGAAAATGTTCCCCAATGAAATGTATAATTTCAAGACAAAGATTTCCTGATTCTGCAGTGCATAATACATCATAATTCTGTGAAATTTCTTAAATTGTTTTTTGTCTTTTAAAATTTTTCTTCTTGAACTCTCTTAATGCTCACCTCACTGTTTAGCAAACCGATTGTTGTTAAATGAAAATTCCAACTGAGATGGATGGCGGCCATTAGTATTGGGAGTGCATGTGAACATGAGCATTTGCTTTTTGGATTCCTCAGGGATTGGAGAAAACAGACTTAAGAACACCTGCAAGAGGAACAGACATTAAAAGTAAGGGGAGCTAAATTAGATAGTTTGTAAATATATTTATGACAATCAAATATATGATATGTGTGTGTATACATGCACATACAGACACAGAATCAAGAGGAGTGTTCCCAATTAACAGTCCTCTATAATTAAAGCCTGTGTATGACTCTTTGATCCTTAAACATTTCTGCAGTAGATTTAAGTATAGCAGTGAAGAATATCTCTGATTCTAAGACATATGATGAGGCTTTCCTTCCTTAGCTACTCAGCACAGTTTTTACTAGTCATACATAACATATGAAATTATGCTTCACATTCCCTTCTGTCTGTGTTATTTCTATTAATTCTTACCTACCTTGGATTTCTCCTCGTTGAATCAGGCCTGGGGGACATTGCAAGTGAAAATAAAGTAAATCAATAAACAGATATTTACACTGTTAAGTAAGATAACTAGAAATGATCTTCAGGGCATTTTAGGACACTTCTGCTATTCTATAGTAAAAAGAATGGTCTTCCTGAGAAAAGTAAAAATAGCTTTCCTCAAATTGTCCAATTTAAAGAAACAACTCCATTTAAAGACCTACTAGAGACAGAGACATTGTTTTTCTTTATTTTTTTCTTGAGTGAATTATGGCAGTATGCTTGAGCCTCTTAAGTTCCACAATGTAATTGGAAACCAAATTTACTATTCCACATTCTCTCTTATCTGAAGTTTCTTTCTTCTGTTAAAACTTAAAAGAGTCATAAGTAAAATTTTGAAAACCTGTATCCTCAAGGCAATGTATGCCTTCAACAACATTATCATACGCAAATTTCTAATTCTCTCTTTCTTTTCTTTTTCCTTGTCTTAGTTTTATGTGATGTGGCAATTAATGCAATTAATGTGTCAGAGTAGGGAACAGTCTGGCAGTTTACTTTTATAACTTAGGTATGTTTTAGTTTCATAACAACCCTTAAGTTTTTTTGTACTATGATTCATGCCATTTCTGACTGTGTTTAGTGACATCCAATGTCAAACAGGAATTTCATCACTGATTGCAAGAGCCTTTTTTTTTTTCCCCAGAATGGCTACTTTAGAACTACCTTAGGATGGAACTATAATACTTCAGAATTCTGTTTCTTTGGAGTCATCTGTGAAAAAGAAATGACCTGGCTTTTTTCCTATAGAAATTGTTGGATTTAAATCTCTAAAGACAGATCAAACCATCAATCAGTCTAAATACAAACAATGAAGAAAAAACAATAATCACACAAAACATCCTTTCAAAATCAGTAGGTTTTCATAGAGAACCTCTACTTATATCCTTACTTTCTTTGTTTATTAACTAGATATTTATATTTGAAGATAATTTTTCATTCAAAAAGGAAAAGGATTCTTATAAAAAGTGTTGCATCAAGACTTATTATTAATTTACAATTTATGATATTATTGGGAAAACTATGGGCTTTGAATTCAGAGAGAAATTGATTTAAAATGCAATACAACCACATGATAATATTGTGACTTATGACAAGTTACTTAACTCTCTCAGCTTTAACATTTTTTTTAAATCATTATATTTCATAGAATCTTTGTGAGGGTTAATTTAAACATAAAATAAGTTATAAAACATTTTATGTAGAGTGTGTTCTCCTAGTGAATGGTTTCTGTTAAATTGTTATTTAAAAAAAAATGAAATCAGTTTTTATATTTGATTGAGATAGGCTCAATATAAAATAATACTATTTTTTGAGGGCACTTCATTTGACAGACAATGCTAAAGCTTTATATACTTTATTTCATTTTTCTAACACAGTATGTGATGAGATTAAAGAAACATACTGAGAAAGGTTAAGCAACAAAAACAAAATCATCCAGCTAGTATATGGTACAATTTAAATTCTAATTAGTTTCTGCCTAAAACCCAGGCCTGTACTGTTTATTAACCACAAGACTAAAATTCCTATATTTAATGAGAAGTTCTAAACTCAGAGACAGTGATCTCTCAAAGAATAATAAAGAAATATATCATTACAATGAAGAGGAAATGTAAACATACTTAATTTTCAATTCTTTATATATACAGAAAGAAATACATCCCCAAATTAATCTATAGAATCTGACGAAAAGCTACACTAATGAGCAATAAGAAAGGGAAGATTTCACTGACTTCAACTTTCCAGTCTTATCTCTTTTGTCACATCAGTGCACTGGGCTTACAGGTTGAAATTATTATTTTTTTAAATTATACACACACACACACACACACACACACAATTGTTTCAGGTTAGGTCAAGAACTCATTCTCTCCCAAGGCATTTGAAATTATTTTATTTCTATAGCTAAAATTCCTTGTTATATTTCCCATTGTAGCAACAGGGAGCACAAAATAGTGAAGAGAAGAAGAAAGAAATGTAGTTACTTTGAAACTTTCTGAATGTGATTTCTACATGGAGTTTGACTTGCATAAGCCAAATGGTTTTTTATTTACCATATCTGCCCTAGGATCATGGGAATTACTTCAGTGAATCAAACATGGCAACAAGAACTAAGAGAAAAATATTCAGAGGATTATCAAAAACTTTATCAACTTTACTATCAAAATTGGAACAGAAGCTAGGGGGACAAATTCCAAGGAGAGAGAAAGGGCATAAGAAGTAGGCCAGAAACAAATGGAATATTTTACAAACTATGTGAAAAAGAAAATGTCTATGTTTCCTGATAAGAAGTTTCCTGAATTCCAGAAATTAAATTTTCTCTGAAGAATAATACATTTATTTATTTGTTTGCTTATTAATTTTTGGAGAATAAATTACTGGGATGATACTCTTTGGTATAAACATTCCATTTTATCCATCATATAATAAAATGTCTTTATAAAACAGGCTTTCTAAACTATTAAGTAACAATTTATTAAAAAGCACTGAATATAGAGCAATCAAATTAATAATGAAAATTCATTACTCAGTGAGTTCACATTAGAAAGCGTGAGAAAATTTGACTTAAATCCCTATAAAACTCTCCAATTCTTTCTACAAACTACCCTGAAGTCATTCTTCCATACCAGTAACAGTACAAATGTTGAGAAGCATCTTCTTTCAAATTGTGTTGTGTATACCCCAGTATTTCAGGGAAGTATAAAATCCAGGAATGTCACAAAATTTTAAAATTCAGATTCCTTTCAGCCTTATTTTAGAGAAGACCAAAAGGAAGTTTGTTCACTCAATCACTATGCTATTCATTCACCAAATATCTTTTGAGGGCCAGCTGTTTTTATGTAGCATGCAAGTAACTGGGAATAAAATGGAATCATTTTGCATATGGTTTCTACTTTCATACACCAAAAACAGGTCAAACCACAGACAGAATGATTTAACCAATGTCACACAATAAAGATCAAAGTTCTTGAACGATACAACTAGAGTAATCTATCTCTCAGCCCTGATTTTTTTCTACTACACCATACAATATTTTTGTCAGCAAACCTACTCTCTTATACCAAATAACATATTCTATTGATCCCTTTATTTCTTAGTTGGTTTTCTAATATGAAGTTCTATGACAAATACTATTTTTTATATTTTCTGTATTTTCTGCTGATTCATTTGCTCACCAAAACTTGTCCAAAAATACAGTAATACATTACTTGTAAAATAATCTAAATTTTTCTGAGTCAAGTATAATATTTAATAAAATTATATGTTGAGATAAAAGTATGTGTCATGCAAACCTTAACCAAATAAAAGCTGATCTGGCTAGACTAATGTCAGACAATGCAGAATTTAAAATAGGAAACATTGTTAAAGATAATGTAGGACTCTTTACATTGTAAATCTAGCAGGAAGATATAACATTTTCAAAATATCTCTGAACACAATAACATAGCCTCCAGATATATAAAACAAATATTGACAAAACCAAAAGGGGACTGACAGGATTTACCACATAATTCTTAATAGCTGATAGTATATGCGAACAAAACTAAGGACATTGAAATTAGCAAAATGGATCTCTCTTTCTCTATATGTATGTATTATATATATGTATACATGTAATATTATATAAATAAATAAATAAATCCTCCACAAAATGCACACACACAATGCATATTTTATATTCAAAGACACAAGCAATATTTAATAAAATTAACCATATGCTGAGTCATTAATCAAGAGTCAAAAATTTCAAAGAACTGATATAATTCCTACCACAAAAATATTAAGTTAAAAATCAATATTAGTTCTAAATTGTAAGAAGTTCAAAGAAGAAATCCATAGAAGATCTAGTGACTGTAAGGTTCTTGTAAGCGGCAAGTGCCTGATAAAAATCTATTTGTGGTACTGTTGGTTATGTGTGTACGTATTTTCTTTTTATAATCCAGTGAGTTATACACTTATTCTGTATGCAGTTTTCTTAGAGAAGAATGTGAAGAAGAAGAAACTAGCAGTTCCCAATCCAAAGAAAGAAGAGCTCTGAAATAGAAGAGGTTGAATTGCTGAGAGAGTACCATACAGTTTTCAGTGAGAGTTTTTGCTATGAGTATAATGAGTCTTTTCATCTCTTCAGAGTAATGTAATGGATAACAGTTAATATGCATTGACTTTGCCAGCTGTTTTGTTGAGTGCTTTATGTATATTAGTTCATCAAATGCTCACAACACTATAAGGAAAATAATGCCCAGTAAATAAACTTCTTCAAGAACAGAGTTTACTCCCACAGCCAAAGGTTCTTTTCACTAAAACTACTCACTCTGCTGAGGTAAGGCACCAACATGATGAGAATGAAACAAGCATGATAATAGTCAGTCTATCCATGGTAATTCCTTATTGAGTAGTAAATTACTTTAGTCTGTACCCAAGAAAGTGAAGGAAACAAATTGTCTCAACATACATTCAATTAGCACTATATACATAAGGGTAACATTTATTTTATTAAAATATTCCATTTGCAAGTTGAGCCATGACTGCTTGCCACGGGGATTGCATCTGCCTTGCAGGAAGGCAGTTTTCCAAGCTCCTGAGAGCCAGATAAGAGGATGGACTTGCAACAATGTTACAGGCTTATCTGCTACACGGGTTACATTTAAATAATGTTTCTTATTTTAAAAAATTACTTTCCATATGTTTTTTAATAATTATACTTTATTTTTAAAATGAGGCAGTTGATGTTTCAGTATCTAACATGCTTAATTTTCTTATGTTCTTCTGATAGAAAATTAAAAGTCAAGCATAAAAACCCCAAAATTCAATAAACTGTTATCTACTCATTTTATCAGAAAAAAAAACCATGAGATTTGTTACTTATAATTTGTTAGACTATTTTAAATATGAATCCACCGAATTGAAACTTACTGTTTGGGTGGACCCCCCAAATCCACATATGTGGAGAAAAAGTTTTATTTTTCTTTTGTGGCTAGAGTTGCACAGACAAATATTATACTTAAAAAAATGGATTTCATTCACTGAGATCGATCAGAATTGTACTTTTGTTCTGACATACCGGCACACTTTATGAGCACAAAATCTAGTCATGTTATCTGTGCAATGGCATTGGTGAAGCAATTTAGCAAATGACAAAATTATTACTAAATATGTCCTAGGAGTATAGAAAGAAATAATTAAGTTTATATATTTAGTATTGTGCTTGACATTTTTAAGTAATAACTACATGTTCCTTATTAGTCATTTGTCTATTAACATGAGACTTCACATTATCGCAATTTTTTTCTTGGAGGGGGGTAATCTATATTTATCTTCCAACAGACAGAAAGCATCAGTGTGTAAAACTACAGGGTTTCTCTGTAGATCATACCTTCACAAGCCATGCTTAGCTTGACAGTGAGAAAGCTTCTGGTGTGTTCACTGGAACAATATCTACCTCACCATGTAAACAGGAAATATTATTAAATTCACTTATAATTCAGAAAAAAAGGCCAACTTGGCAAAAAAAAATTTTTATCATAAAAAGATAGTCAGATGCAATAACTAACAGACAAACTTTTAGTAACAGTCTTGATTTCCATTTCAATTTGCAGGTCTTCCATGCAGAGAGCAATAGTTCTCTGCCCCAGAAGTTAGGGTATTTCTTTCTCCCTCCTCATTTAACCATCAGAGCAATGTTTTGCCATTTGCTTAATATGATTACATATACAAAGGGTATCTTTTAAAATCACAAAAACACCTTCAATGTCCAGCTGATCACATCAGTACATCAACTCTTAGGTTTAAGACAGAATCCAGAAACAGTTCCATCTCATAACATAGGAAAATAGAAGTTATGGCTACAAAAATTAAAAATAAATGAGGTAGCTAAATTACAGCTTTCATACCCAAGAGTTGCCTGTTCCAACTTCATAACCTTAATGTAATACTCAGAAAAAAAATCTTCATAATTACTTTGCATTAGTCACCAAGGAAATTTTTAAATACTAGTATGTGAACCTGTAACAAGAAATGCACCCTTCTATGAGAGTTTCTTCTCAAGAATGAAAGCTCAGTTCTTGAACTGACTAGGCACTGGTGAACATAATTAAGTCATTTGAGATCCCCTGCTCAACTGCCCTCCTTCTCCCTTCTGGTGTCCAGGAAGACGAAGGCATCGGGAAATCCTGGGAGGACATTGACACTCTTGGGGCTCCAACTGAAATGTATTTAAATAAGCAGCAACACACATTGATTCCTTAAGGACTAAAACAAGTCCATTTGAGGGCATTCCACTTATTTATGGTTCTAAGTTGAAAGAATTTTGTAATTTTACAACCTTACTTTAAAAGAGCACTACATTCAGAAAAGAAAAATAAACAGATGTGAGGTTGGTGCTTTGACAGTTTGAAATTATTTTATGAATCCCAAAAAGAAACATATTATGTTCTTAACCTTTTCTATTCCTCTGGTTGTGGTACTCCACATTAAATTTATTTGAGTGGCCTTTGATTAGATTAATTTTAAGATCACTTTAGGGCTATTGATTGGACTACAACAGTGAGGCATGACTCAGGTTGAATCTCTGTCCCCTTGCTGGATCTGATATACACAGAGACACAGAGAAGAAAAGGAAGTTTCCATGTTTGATTCTGCAATGTGAGAGAAAGGACAACTGAGCTGCAAGGAAAGAGAAGTTCCTGAGAGACTAAAAAACCTGAGGCCCAGGAAGAGATGAGCCACATGCCTGATACCTTGCAGCTAAACTCGGAAAGAAAGCAGAACAGCTGAGACTGATAAAGGAAACTTGGAAAGAGATATGCCCTATGCCTGGTTGCCAGCTGAGTTCTGGAAGATGGTAGATTCTGGAGGGGAAGGCAGAGAACTTGAAAGTGAGCAGGTGCCATCTTGCTTTGCCATGCAGCCGCAAACCAGGATCCACAATAGATGACTGTGACAGTTTGAGCTTATTTATGAATCCCCCAAAAAAGAGATTATGTTTGTAAACTGGTCTGTTCCTCTGGGTGTTATCTCCTTTGATTGTATTAGATTCACCTGAGATGTCTTTGATTAAATTATCTGTTAAAATTAGGGTCTTGATTTGACCACGTCAGTAGGGCATGACTAAGGGTTGAGACCTGCCCTCTTGGAGGGCTGATATAAGTGGACACTCACTCAAGAAGACACAGGAATAGAGAGAGCTCCATAGACACTGAAGAGGAGAGAACTTGATCATTTCGGTCCCACCATGTGACAGAAAGGAGAAGGCTCAAACAGCTAAAGCCCTGGGGAGAGAGGAGCCATTTGCCTGATAGTTTGTAGCTGAAAAGAACAGAGCAACTGAGCAGGTGAGAAAACCTGGAAAGAAATGAGCCCTATGCCAGACTGATATAGGAAGTCCTGAGAGTTGAGACCTATGCCAGCCTACAGCTGAGATCAGAAGAAGTTGGACCCATGAAGCCTTAAAAGGAAGAAGGAAGGAGAGACGAGGCAGAGATCACCTACCATCTTGCTTCATCACATGGCAACTCACTTTGGTGAGAAAGCAGCCTTGAGTTGGACCTTTAGGGCCTTGTAACTGTAAGCTTTTCCCCCAAATACACTTTATAAAAGCCAACAGATTTCTGGTACTTTACATCAGCACCCCTTTGGCTGGTTAATACAATGATTTTGGTGAGAAAGCACCTCTGATGGTACCTTGATTTGGACATTTCACGACCTTGGAACTGTAAGCTTTAACACCAAGTAAATCCACTTTATAAAAGTCAACCCATTTCTGGTACTTTGCATTAGCCGCCCTTTGGCTAACTAAAACAGGGGCATAGAAAGCAGGTCCCTAAATAGACTACAGACCTTGTCCATTCACCTGCGTAAACAGTTACCATGTTGATACAGTACCCCACCCCACTCTGTTAGGTTAACTAATTGTCTATTCCACTGCTGGTTCACTAAATTTCATTTTCCATCTTGAAAGTGGTAACAGTCTTTGGAAATAGTTAATCTAGATTGTACAAGGTTTCTACGTACCATTTGTCCCACATAAAAAAGCTACTTTGCACGACTTGCTTCTTTATAAAATGGGGGTGTCGGGGGGGTTGGGAACTAGATGTCACTGCCTCCCTGAATCACTGACATCAGATTTTCGAACCAGGTCACCAATGAGGTTGGTGGTGTACAGGCTCCACACCACAGAGTCCGTGTTTGCCGAAGCACGAGGGTGTCCTTAGGAAATATTTTGGAGATCCTTTTTCTGTCCATACCCAACAGAACCATGGTGTTCCTGATGGCCAGCATCCTGCCATGGCAAGCCAAGTTATTGCTCACCCTGTGTGTCATATAGTGGAACTTCAAGTTGCCTTTGGTGGTAAAAACTCACCTATGTATGTTTCACACAAATGACTTCTCTCCAGTGTGAGTCCACTCATGAATCTGCAGAGCCTCTCAGATGAGTTTTTTCTGCAGGCGTGCAGCCAAGTTGCTTAGTCTGCCGATGTAGCTGGGTGGTTAATAAAAGTGTTACGCCTGGGGACAGTGTCCAATAAATGCACCAGGAAATTCAACTTTGACATAGGTTGGCTGCACTCAGATAAACATTGGTGGGAGACTGCTCCAAACTTTCATCTCGGGGCAGCTGTTCTTGTTGTTTTCTGCTTTGCCTCCAGCATTAGGAAACTTGGACTTGATGCTTTCTGCTTTGCTATTGGCTGGAAAGAGTGCCTGAAAGGCCATGGTTTCCAGGGCTTCTGGACTTCTGCCATGATGCTCCTGGTCTCCCTTCCCTGAGGACTAGTCATTGGTCAAGCCATCACTCTCTACTGAACCATTTGCCCAGTTGCTCTGCCATTGCAGGCCAAGAGGGGCGTGCTTTACTTTCCCAAGGGTCATCCAGGGACATCATCATGGTAAACCTCAGAAATAATGATGCTGTGTGGGTGTTGGGAAGAGGTGTGGGGACCTTTGAAGAGTTATTGGGGGCATCCTGGGAGCTTACTTCATGTACATTAATGCTTGCAATGATGTCATCATGGTAAATGGCACCTCCACTGCCATTCTCACCAACTATACTTGACTTTGTAACGGTAATGTCACTGGGACTCTGACAGAGGCGTGTTAGGAATCTGACCACCCATGTAAATTGAAATATATTGTTGCAACATGAGGGTGTTCTTTGGCAGACAGGTCATGAATGTTGCATCTTTATTGATGTGTTGGATTGGTGAACTGCGAAGTACGTCTTCAGATTGCCTTTGGTGGAGAGAGCTTGGCCACAGACCTTGAACTGGAAGGGTCTCTCCCTGCTTGGGTGCAGGAATGCATTTTGAGGGAACTTTGGCAGCTTATGACACAGTGTAAGATGAGACATTCTTTGGGGTCCACTGTGGCCATGTCAATATTCTCCACCAGTGCTGCAATTTCAGAGTCTCTCACCTTGGCTTCAGGGTCCTGCTCCCTTTGAAGCCACCAATCCTTGAAGAAGCTCCACCCACACTTTCTGGGGAGAGCCCATGTTTTAGATCATTGACAACGGGACATCTATGAGGTCTTTCAAGTTGTCCCAGAAGAGAGATTTTGAAGTAACCCTACAGAGGGAGTCCCTATTACCTAGCCAGGTTGCTGTCTAAGGAGAGGTGGGATTCAACTAAGGTACAGGTAGAGAGAGTGCAAACTGGAATCCTGGAACTCAGCAAACTGCCAGGGATTTGCCTTCACCAGGGGTTGTCCATGAAAGTGGACCTTGTGATTGTCCTTGGTGGTGAAACAGTGGCCACAGGCAAAGCACAAGAAAGGTCTCTCTCCACTGAGTACATCCGTACTCCACTGATTCACTGCCACCTTGGTGCCACGTAGTGCTTGTAAAGTCACATTAGTGTTGGCAACTTTGTCTTTGGGTACATAGCATATGTCCTGGTGTGTGCAGCAGGGTGGTCTCTGTCTTTAGGAACACTACAGACTCAGTGCCAGACTTCTCTTTCATGTCCCTTGAGCTGCCCCCATTCTCCGTGTTATTGGCCTTACTGTTAGGACTATGTGGCCGATTGCTCAGTCCTGCTCCAGAGAAATCTTTTGAAGGCACTGGCCCCTCGCTGTCATTCATGATGAGGACAAATGGGTTTTTACTGCAATTTTTCTCATGTTCTCAGATAATGTTGTCATGAACTCAGAGATGTTAAAGAACTCCACACAGCATTTCTCAAAGACATGGGTCTCCTCCCTTAACAAGCCTCTTGGCAGTCTCTTTGTCCACCATCCACTTTGTCATCAATCCTCTGGTGGTTCATTGGAGCAAAAGGCTTCCCCACCACTGGGGCTGCATCTGCAAACTCCGAGGTCAGTTACTGCTGCTGCAGCTGCTTGACTTGGTTCTCCTTGAAGTTGATGTGCCCCAGTTTCACCTGTTTTTGCCTGGACATGGTGTGTGTATCCAGAGCAGGAGGAACTGCATTTTTCCCTTTCCACCAGAAATTCCTGGAGTTGTGAAATGTACCCATTTTGGACCAGAATGCACATGTCCTATTATCAATAATGCATTGCAATTTATCATGAGACCTAACAGATGAATCTGCAATTTTTTTCTTTATGAATTTCTATCATGACTATAATACTGGTACAATAAATAGGAAATAGCAATTACTCTTATCTTCCTTTTTGGTATTACTGTTTGTTAGTAATTAATGATGTAGGCAAGCCTATTATTGTTTAGAATCTGAATACATACAGTCCGTGCAATGTATTCTTCATCAAGATAATATAGAACTTGTAAAACCTCATTGTGGTCATATTTTTCTCTTGCTAGATATGCATGAGGGCAAGAACCATTCTTTGGCATCTCTGAATCATCTCCTTAGTACATACTCAAATTTATGAAAAAAAAAGACAACACATACACAACTTGAAAGGCATATGTGCAATGTCTTTGAAACTACTTAAGGCTTTAAGGCATCATGAAGATCCTTACAGATTTTAAGTTCCACAGAGATATGTCACCATGTTAATTTTTTCATTGGAATGTATTGATCTCCAGATCTTAGCAGTAGAGAGGTAAATATATAAAGACTAAATATTCTTTGAAATATACTAAAATCTATATTGCAGGGCTTTCATTATTTTACATATATTCAAACATTTTTTTTACATTTCAATTTGTAAGTTAAAGCAGTAGTCTATGAATTTAACAATGAAGTGTGTTATAGTATTTAAATAAAAATAATTTGGGAGAACAAGAAAAAAATAAGAACTCAACGTTGAAAAATTTCCTCAGTTTAGCCATTAATCAATCATATATCACAAGTCATAAGATTCATTTTCACATCTGTATTCCTATAATTAAAACAATCATAGCACATTCTAAATTGCTTTTGTATTTTGCAATGAAGAGCTTCCTTAATTTATAGAAAAAAATAAAGTAGCATGTGTTTTAGTTCAAGTACATTTATTTTGAATGTTGTAGAAAATATATAAACATTTTCTAAAAAGTAACACAGAATATGAAAAACTAAAAGTTACTTAAAGTCATGATAAACATTTACCATGAACATATATGCTTAATAACACACACTAAAAAGATCTACATTTAAGGCACAATGTCACATTATGTATTACTACTAGGAACCGATTTTAATGATTAATGGCACAAATCATAAAAATTCTATAGTGTTATTTAAAATAATATCAATATTTATTTAGAAAATACACAACAAATTACACAAAGCTTAAAACCTGAAGTACAAAGCAATAAAAGATATCTCTTTTATAGACTGAATTAATAAATAGGATCAAAATCATTTTGTTCCATTTTAACATTGAGTATATGTCTGAAAGAAATATATATAATTTTTATACAATTCTGTAGGAGAAATAAACTTTACTAAACTTTTAAATAAGTCGATAACCAGAGCATTAGTAATGTGGGTGTGGAAGTAGAAGAAAGGGATTGGGAAAATATCAAATTGACTGTAATGTGGCAAAGAGTAAATATACAAGAACAAGTATACAAGTACATATATTTGGGAATTTCAAGTTTTAGTTAATTGTTCTTTAGAGTATCCTTTATTTTTCCCACAAAAGACATTTTATTTACTTGCAGAAAATACAGCTTTATGGACCAT
>JAQZBX010029628.1:0-27204 GCA_029593785.1 Cabassous unicinctus | reverse complement strand
TGAGTTTTTTTTGTTTTTTTTTTAATTTCTGTGAGGTCAGTAGTTATTACCCCCTCTTATTTTTGATTTTATTTGCACGTTGTCTTTCTTTTATTTTTCAATCAAGCTAAGGGTTTGTCAATTTTGTTAGTCTCCAAAAAGCAGCCTTTGGTTTTGTTGATTTCCTCTTTTTTGGTTGGTTCGTTTGTTTTCTGCATTTATTTCTGCTATAATCTTTGTTCTTCCCTTTTGTTTGCTTGGGGATTAGTTTGCTATTCCTTTTCAAGCTCCTCCAGTTGTGAAATTGGGTTTTTTATTTAGTTCTTTCATCCTTTATAATGTAGGCATTTAGGGCCAGAAATTTCCCCCTCAGCACTGTCTTTGCTGAATCCCATGTTTTATTATGTTGCATTCTTATTTTCATTTGTCTTGGAGATATTTACTGATTTCACCTACAATTTCTTATCTGACCTAGTGATTGCTTAAGAGTATGTTGTTTATCCTCCATAAATTTATGCAATTTCCGGTCATCCACCTGTTATTGATTTCTGGCTTAATTCCATTATGATTCGAGAAAGAGCTTTGTAAAATTTCTGTCTTTTAAAATTTATTTAGACACTTTTGTGACCAACATGTGGTTATCCTGGAGAATTATCCATGAGCACCAGAGAAGAATACACATCCCACTGTTTTGGCGTGAACTCTTCTAATTATGTCTCCTAGGTCTAGTATATTTATCAAAACATTAAAGTTTTCTATTTCCTTATTGATCTTCTTTTGAGATTTTATCTCTATTGATGTGAGCAGTGTATTGATATCTCCAAATATTGCTGAATAATTTTTATCCATTTAGTTTTGGCAGTGTTTGCTTCATTTATTTTGGGGCACCTTGTTAGGTGCATAATTATTATGTTCGGTATATTCTTGGTGGATTGCAACTTTTTTTAACATATATTTTTCTTCTTTGTCTCTTATAACAAATTTTCTTTTTAAAATAAAAATATTATTGAAGTATATCATTGACACTTATACATAAACAAAAACTGTGTAGTAAAAGTTGTGAACTTAAAAAACAAATGTACATATCATCATAGTAGGCTTCCAATATCACCCCAACATCAACTTTCATGGTGCTGACATTTTCGTTCCAAACTATAGAATAGCATTGTCAAAATATTACTACTACCTATAGTCTATATCTTACATTTGGTGTATTTTCCCCCAACCTTTCTGATGATGAACACACTATACTAGTATTATACATTTGTTATAATTCATGAGAGAACATTCTCACATTTGTCCTGTTAACCACAGTCCAGTTTCCATGTTTCAATTCCTTGTGCTATACAATCCCTTGTTTTGTACACTCTATTCAATGTGTACACTCAAGGCCACTAATTTTCATCACAGAGTTATGCTATCATCACCTTAGTCAATTTTAGAACATTTCATTACTCCAAAAGGGAAAATCCTATACCTCTTAATACCTCCCTACTGATATTCCTTAGAATTCATATAATAACTTCTTGGCCATTGCTGGAAAAATATTACCATATTCCTGTTAACTATTGTCCGTAAGTTACACTAGTAATTTTCCCATTTGTATCCATATTCTTAACATTTCTTAAAGAAGATTCTTATATTTATATTATAAACTACAATCTTCATCTTCTTTTTAAATAAGAGCATTCATTTATTTTTATGATTAACCACAATCTTCATCTACCACCGAAATCACCATGTTATATATTTCCTAAATTATTCTCTAGTTTCCTTTCTATTTACATTTGTATCCACAGACTATCCCTTTCAGCCACAATCACATGTATAAATCAGCAGTGTTAGTTATGCCCACACTAATGTGTCACCATCAACTCTATTCATTTTCACACTTTTACAATAAACATTTTAAAGAATTCTGCATACAATGAGCATCATCTCCTATTCTCAAATCACATTCTATTTCCTAGAAACGTACACTCTAGAATTTACTTCCATAAGTTGTGTCTTCATGTTTGGGTCATATAAGTCAGACCATACAATATTTCATTATTGGATACTGCAGTTCTATATTCAGATTCTTGAGGTACTGCAAATCTGTCCTCCACAGAGGGTGCACCATTGTACATTACCAACAACAGTGAAAGAGTGTTTTTGTTTCTCCCCATCCTTTCGAGCACTTGTAGAATTCTTTAATAATGGCTATTATTTAAGGTGAGAAATGGTATCTAATTGTAGGTTTGATCTAAATTTTCCTAATAACTAGAGAAGATGAGTATTTTTTCATGTGCTTTGTGACCATTTTTATTTCCCCTTAGGAAAAATGTCTATTCAAGTCTTGTGCCCATTTTTTAATTTGGTTGCTTGTCTTTTTATCATTGAGTTGTATCATCTCTTTATATAACATGGATATGAAACGCTTATAGGATAAGTGTTTTCCATATATTTTTCCCATTGCATTGCTAACTATTACATACTTTTACCCACAATTATAATTGGATTTTTTTTCTGATTTCATCCTCAGATTACTCATCAGTAGCATAGAAACTCTATCCATTTTTGCATATTAATCTTGTATGCCTCCACTTTGCTGAACTCATGTATTAGTTCTAGTAGCTTGTTGTAGATTTTTCAGGATTTTCTAGATATAGGATCATATAATGAGGGGAATAGCAAAATTTGCACTTATTTCTTTCCTATTTGGGTGACTTTTATTTCTTTATCTAGCCAAATTGCTCAACCCAGAATTTCCAGCACAGTATTAAATAACAGATGTGACAGTGGGTATCCTTGTCCTGTTTCTGATCTTGGAGGAAAAAATTTCAGTCTTTCACCACTGAGGACTATGCTAGATATAGGTTTTTCATATATAAAATTTCACATATTGAGAAATCTTCTTTCTATTCCTATCTTTTGGAGTGTTTTTATCAAGAAAGTTTGCTGTATTTGGTCAAATGCATTTTCTGCATCATTTGAGAGACTCGTAATTTTTCTTCTTCAATTTATTTTTGTGGTTTCTTACACTATTTTATTTTTTGGTATGAAACACCGTTTCATACCTGGGATAAAAATCACTTGATCACAGTAGGACCACTTAACCAGTTGCAGAAATGAGGAGTTATTTCTTTCTTGTTTTGTAATGGGTATGTTTGTACATACAAATAAAGCAAATATCTTTGTTTTTTCTCTCCCTTATCCTTATACCATATTGAATAAATTGTATTAATTTTATGTTATATTGTGTAACTTTCAGGATATAAAAGATTATAGTTGATATTACCTAAATTCTTGTATCCTCTTCTGGGGGCAGTGGAGGTGCATTTCTAATAGTAGCAAGACGATTGAATTATGTTAGGTGAAAGTATGTCTAAGATATTGATTTTATATGGAAATTAAGTACCATTTAAGGAGATGTGTGTGGGTTATAAGTTTATTAAGTGAGGATTGTTATGGCTAATTTCATGTATCAACTTCTCTGGCTTATGTTATACAGTTGTTTGCTCAAGGAGAGCAAAATGTTGAAGGTACAGGAAGCAAAAGTTTTCCTATGAGTCAATAGGGGTAATATAGTATGTGGTGCCACTCCCATTTTCATACCTTATTTCCTGGACCCATGAAACTGCCTATGAGAGAAACAGCACCATAGAGCAAATGCTAATTTAGACATTCTTGGAGAACATTGCCCATAACTGCAGGGTATTACCACCCAGCTACTAGAATAATTGAGCCTTCCAAAGGCCATTTCAGCATCCTATCAATCCAGCTGCTTCAGCATGATGGATAACTTGGTAAGACCAGTGAAAACCTGAGCACGTGCCAGTTCCCACATTTCATTTGCTGTGAAGTGGGTTCCTTCATCAGAAGCAATGCTGTGTGGAATATGAAGGGGGTGGATAAAGCATTCTGGAATCCACAGATGGTAGGTTCACAGAAGCATTTCCTGCAAGGTAGCAAATCCATATCCAAAGTACATATCTATTCCTGAAAAAAAAAATAATAAATACTCCCCCTTCCATTATGAAAGTGATCTAATGTATACAATCTGCCACCAGGTAACAGGCCTATAACAAAAAGGTAGGGTGACATATCAGGGACAGAGTATTGGTCTCTGCTGCTGGCAGATTGGGTACTAAGCTATGACTCTAGTCTGGTCAGCTTTGATGAGTTGAAATTCATTTCATAGTGTCCATGTATAACCTCTTTACCTACCATGAAGGACACTTTTTTCATGAGCCCATTTGGAAATGACAGAACAAGTCCTCCTGTCCACAGATTATTAAAATTCTCCTCTGCTAAAGTGAACCTATGGTGAGCATTCACATGGGACATAAATACCTTCTTGATTTTTGCCCAATCAGAAAATTCTAGCCACATACTTCTTCCCCAAACTTTCTGTCACCAATTTTCCCATCATGTTCCTTCCAAATACCTGATTATCCAGTCAAATTACTGGCCACATCCGAGGAATAAGTATGGGAATGATACATGACTGGCCATTTCTCCTTCCAAGCAAAATTAATAACTAGGTGCATTGTATGAAGTTCTGCCCACTGGGAGGATTTCCCTTTACCACTGCTCTTTAGGGATGGCCTAGAAAGTATCTGTAGTGCTTCAGCTGTCCACTTACAGTTGGTACCTGTATATCATGAAGAGCCATCTCAAAACAAGACCCAAATTTTCCTTTTTCAGACAATTAGTAATAGGAAACTCTCCATGAGACTATAGCTGCTGCCTAGGAAACAAAAGGCAATGAGACAGAATTGGGAGACATGGGTATTCATGTCATGTCCTCCTGCAACTTACTTGTGCCATCAGGGCTTGCATGAGCCAGATCTCATATACAACAGTACCATTGTGTGATGGAGTGCTGCTGTGCACACCCAAATTTATGGGATCAGAAAATAACCAGCTCAATAACATCTCTTGGTAACTTGGTGATCCATGTTTAAGAAAGTGCTCGTCCTCTAATAAGATCCAGTAGCAGGGTAAAAGGAGATGCTCAAAAGGAAAGTAGTTATCTACAGAGGATAACAAGAACTTCATCAAAATTCCTTGTGGTCTATATTTTGATTCTACCAAAATATGGACCTCTATATTCATCACTGAAAACTTTAGTACCATTGAATCATATGTTCCAAGTGGTAGAGCAGCTTGCTCAGCATCCTGAAAAAATACAGACCCTCCTCTTTCCAAGTCATCATTCAAAACTAGCAACTTTTCAAGTCATTCTGTACATGGTCTGAAATATAACACACAAATGAGGAATATGTTACCTCCAAGGAGGACAAAGAGGTGTTTTGCCACTTTTTTGGTTTTAGGAGAAGACAGATACAGCAGTTCTCCTTGGAAGTGATATCTCAACATGCCTTGCAGCACTGGACACCAACAAATTTCACAGCTGTTGAAGGTCCATGAATTTTTATTGATTTTTCTGCCACCCACTGACATGCAAATGCCTTACCGGCAATTCCAGAGTTGTTGCTACTTCTTGTTCACTAGGTTCCATCAACATAATGTTATCAATAGAGTGGACCAGTGTGATGTTTTGTGGAATGGAAAAACAGACAACGTCCCTTGGACTAGATTATGACATAGGCCTAGGGAGTTGATATGCCCCTGAGGTAGGACACTGAAGGTATATTTCTTTCTGGCCTTGCCAGGTTAAAGCAAACTGTCTATGGTGATCTTTACTAATAAGTTTCAATAAAACAGCATTTTCCAGATCACTAACTGCATACCATGTGTATTAATTGCCCACCTGCTAAAACAAATACCATACAATGGTTTTGCTTAAACAATTGGGAATTTATTTTCACTTTTTTGTGTCTAGAAGAAGTCCAAATCAAGGTGTCAGCAAGACAGTACTTTGTTTTTGATGACTGTGGAGTTCTCAACCTGGCTGCCAGCGGTCAATGTGTGCTCAGGTTTTCTCTCAAATGATAATGCCATCTCTTTTCTCTTCGGGATTTCTTTTCCTTCCAGCTTTTTCCTGTTATGTTCTCACTGTGGCCTTCTCTAAAAGGCCTCCAATAATAGGATTAAGGCTCATTCTGATTCAGTTGGCTGCATATTATCTAAAAAATAATATCTTCCCATGGCCCTATTTACAGTCAGTTTACAGCTGCAGCAATAGATTAAGTTTAAGAAAATGTTTTTCGGGGGTACCAAATTCAACCTGACTTGGTACCAGGGATGCATTAATTTGCTCAAGAAGTGATACCACATGTAGAACAACAACTACAATTGGAGTTGGCACCTTGTTAAGTTTATGATAATTCACTGTCATACTCCAAGTTCCATCTGTTTTCTTCACATGCCAAATAGGAGACTTGAAGGGGTTGTGATGGGACTCCCTACCTCTTCATCCTTCAAATCCTTGATGGTGGCACTAATCTCTACAATCCCCCCAGGAATCCAGTATTGCTTTTCTTTCATTATTTTGCTGGTTAGAGACAGTTCTAGTGGCTTCCCCTTGGCCTTTCCTACTATAATAGCCCTAACTCCACAGTGCAGGGAACCAATGTGGGGTTTCTGTCAGTTGCTGTGTATGTCTATTTCAATTATACATTCTTGAACTAGGGAAATAACCTAGAATGGAATTAGTAACCCTCTGGAATCACTGTAAAGACAAACATGAGCTAAAATTCCATTGATCACCTGACATCCATTAGCCCCTACATTATTGTAGTGCACAGTGATGTTTTTGGTCTCGTGGAATTCATGTCATTTGAGGGCCAGCATCTAATAATCCTTAAATGTGCAAACATTTCTGTATCTGCAACATAACAATCACCTAAATAAAAGGCTTTTGGTCTATTTGGGGATAGCTAGAAGAAAATTTTTTGCAGTATAGCAGGCTCCTTCACCATGTCTACTGTTTTGAGGGGTTCTGGGCCTATAAGCTGTCCCACATCTGGGAAATGATTGAAGGCAACGACTTTGAGTGTGAGTGTGTGTGATTCAAGGTTTTTGTTCATTTAACCTAGAAACTTCTCCTTATAGATATCATGTCAGAATCTAGTAGACTGCCCATCCATTTCACTTCTAGGTACCACAAAATCAACTCACCAAAGCTACATGTATGTGAGTCAGATAATTCTGATTACATCATTTACTTTGTTGTTCATTAGTGTAGCTACACCCATATTGTATATGGCTATTAAGTCCTACCACTTGGTTTTTGCCACCCAGAATCCAATCTTCCCCATTGTTTTTCCAAGTTCTGTACTAGCAGTTCCCAAACAAATTTCTGATACACAGAAGAAAGCGATGACAGGTTATTTCAGTGTTAGGGATGATGGAGCTTTTCTCACAATTTTTTCCTCACAATTGTGATGAAAGGTGTGCCCTCTGGATATTCCTTGGGTGGGTGAACAGGTCTTACATGATTAATTCACTCCAGCAGTCCAGTCTCTCTAAGCATTTGGTTCCCATCATCTACATTATACCTGAACAGTTCTGGTATTCAATGTCACTTAATGTAGGCCACTGTTTGCTTCATGCTTCATCCAACCAACTGAAACAACAACAACAACAACAACAACAAAAAAAACACTGATACAGCCCTTCTAACCCCTCAAATTATATGGTTGAGTCCAGAATCTCTGCTTATTGGACCCATATCAATAATCATGATCAAACTTTTTGTTCCTCACATCATTTTCCCACATCTTTCATATTCATTCCCATACATATTACTTGAATTCTGCCTGTACACTGGAAAGTTCATGCAGTCCTTTTAGAGTGCAGCACATCTACCCATGGGTCACTCTTGGTACCTCAACTTTTAGGGACTGTTGGGACTTCATGGTGTTTCTATTTCTGGAAAAAATAAGGTGTGATGGCAATGGGTCATGAGAGGAATTCATAGTATCTTGAAAGCCCACTACTTCAGGGCATTCTATTACAGTTACATCTGCTGAAAGCGGGTTAATCTCTTCTGCTGGACGTGGGACAGCTGATTACTCAGGGAAGAATGGACGTCAGGTGGCTGATTCCTCAGGGCAGAGCAGTACATGTTTATCTGGTAAGGAAACAACAGAATCTAGCATTTAAATGTCTCCACTTCACTCCTATCACCCGTATGACTCCATTCCAATTGTCAGGAACCCATTCTTTCCTGATGAATGCCTTTACTTTAACAGCAGACACTGAATATTGGTAACTGAATTTGCAATGTAAATCACCACTCACCCAATAAGACTATGCAGCTAGTTTCAAGATACCTAAAGCCGGCAGCTATAAAAATTAAGAGTTTCCTTCAGGACATACATAGCAACTTTCATGTACTTCAGGAGGTGCTTGAGATGCAAATTTGAAGACCTGAGTTCAATTTTTATCAATTTTATCAAGTAACAAGCAGCCGTTATAATTTTTATTCATAAATTTTTAACTTGATAAAACTGTTAAAATATCAAAAATTACCTTCCATCTCATGAGTTTTTGAGTAGCAGTATCCAATGATGATATTTTATGAATCTCTATTGTGATTTCATGCCATGGACTATGTAAGAAATGTAGGTAAGTTTAGTTTCACATAAAGGTAATAAAGGGCAAGGGTAATATGACTAATGTCATTTGGTGGGCTATTGCATCAGTCATCTATGCCCAAGTTAAACAAGGATAAGGGAAACAGCTCAAAGTGTTTCTACTGCCAGTAAAAGGGGAACAGAAGAAAAAATTATGACAACTCAAAGATCAGTACTAAATTACATTCCTTTTTGGTGAAAGGGTGAGTTACTGGACAAAACTGCTAGAATGTGATAAGGGAAACAGTTAATCAAAGCCTGGGGATCTTGTGAGGGAAAGTTAAACCTCTCAGACAGGCTGTACCCCTGGAATACCCAATCAACAGAGAAACAGGGGTGGGCTTGCATGTTAGGCTTAGGGGGATATTAAAAGTGTCACTCTCTTTTGTTTGGGGTGCCAGCCACATGTTCTGGTTGCACGCCCATTCTTGCGAGATTGAGAATAAAATATTTTCTTCTCCACAATCGGGTGAGATTTATTTCTTCCAGGACTGGATTTCTTTCTAACAACTTGGGGGCTAGTCCCGTATCCAAAGCTTCAGAGAGCAGACACCCTGTGTGGACGACGGGGAGGCATGACCTGCTGTTTAAGCAGTCTCAGACTCTGCTGGTGGGGATTTTGCCTCTGGCTACTGAAGGCCCCAAGAACAGATGCTTAGATCTGCTGATTGTGGATATGAAAAAGGTAAAAGAAATCTGCCTCTCATTGACCAGGTAACTCTTTGCATGAACCAAGATAAGAAAACAAAAGGACTATTATGTATTGCCTTGGTGGTCAGGAAATTCTAATGAGTCTGAGGTTAGTTGTGCATGCCTGAGATGAACGACAAACTGCGCGAGGAAGTGTGGAGTCCCAATCCGTGTTTCCCTTCCTCCCTGCAAGGGAAAGGCCTGGAGATGGACAAAGCAAAAGAAAAAAAATAATTGAGAGAAAGAAACTCAGATAAGACTTAAATGGGAAATAGAGGCAGTCAGTTAACCGGGAAAAAGGGAAAGGGAGTATCTATAGGATCCCCCAGGGAAATTCCTCCAGATAGCCTATTGGGGGAGGATGTTAAGGTACTGGACTGATAATGATCTGATAAAAGACAAAAAGAAAAGGATCAGATATTGCTGTTGTATCTGGACCAAGGAAAGTATTTTACCACCCAAATACGTAAAGCCAATCCTCATCTGGCCAAAATACAGGGCAGATGAGGATTGGCTTTGTGTGGACCTTGTGCTGTATGTCAATGGGAGAAAACCCTTCTCCGAGGACGAGTCTGAATATGCCATGTGCTAGTTAAAGGGAATGGGCACCACTCTCTGTCCTATGAAAGCTGAAAATCTAAAACCAGAAACTAAACCTGTAGAAAATAAAGCTTGAGACCCCTTTTTGAACCTCCCTCCTCCCTATGTTCCCCCTCACCTCTCAAAGCAAAGGTCACTGGACTCAGAGGGCCCAATAGAGCCCATCCAAATCCCCGGGTAAGCCCAGAGTCAGGCGGTGGCAAAGGCTCCACCAGTTACAACCCACCAACAGCTGAAGAAAAAATTGGAAAAGTGTAAGAAAGATACACAAAACTTTCCATTCCCCAGGGCACCTAAGGAACAGAGGGTGAAAAAGTATAACTCCACTCAGCCTTTGTGTCCTCTGAGAGAAGTATCAATAGGGCCATAGGAAGTTGGCTAGGTAAATGCACCACTAATGAGTACTGAAGTAAGGCACTTCAAAAAAGGAGATGTAATCACTAAGTGAAGATATGGCAGGGCTGGCTGAACAAGTAGATCAATTCCTAGGCCCCAGCTTATATACCTGGCTAGAACTTATGTCCGTATTGAATATTCTTTTTATGGGAGAAGAAAGAAGGATGGTACGAATGGGCAGCTATGAAAGAGTGAGAAAGGCAGCATGCACCTGGGTAGGGGGTAATGGCAGCATAACAGAAGTTCCTTAACACAGGCCCTAATTGGGATAATAATGACCTGGAGGATTGAGGACAGTTGAAAGACCTTAGAGACTTAATTATACAGGGGATTAAATTGGCTGTACCCAAATCTCAAAATTTAAATAAGGCCTTTAAGTAACTCAAGAGGATGAGATCCCCCCTCTGCTTACCTAAAAAGATTAAGGGTCCAAGTGAGGAAATATTCAGGGATGGACCCCGATAATCCTGTGGCCCAGGGAATGTTGAAATTCAGTTATGTATAGGAGTCTTGGCCTGATATCCAGAAGAAGATTCAGAAAATAGAAGGATGAAGGGATAAACCATTGGAAGAGTTATTAAGAGAATCCCAGAAAGTGTTTGTAAGGAGGGAAGTGGAAAAGCAGAACAGAAAAAAAAGATTGTGAAAAACATGGTTGACCATATGGTTAAGGAAAGCTTGGACACAATGCAGGAAGGAGGCAGGCAGAGGTGAGATAAAGAAGCAGGATGGGCCTACTTACATAAGGGGGCAAAGAGAATGCAAGGCTCTGGCTGGCTGCTATCACTGTGGGAAACCTGGTCCTAGTTTAAAGAAAGTTGGGTAATCCCCCTCATGAATTTTGAGGATTAGTGGGGGTCCAAGGCTCTTCACTTCCAAAGCCCAATGGGAGCCTTCAGTAAATCTAAGGGTGGGCCCATATCAGGAGGAAATTACATTTTTAGTGGACACCAAAGCAGCCTGATCCTCTGTGGCCCATCTCCTGAAAGGGACCAAACTCTCTGGCAGTTCCCTCACAGTCTTAGGAATAAAAAGATAAGGATTTAAAGTCCTCATTCTTGTGTCCACTAATATCTATTGGAAAGACAGTCAAATTGTAGGCCCTTTGTTAAATTTTTGGGATTGGTGGGGTTTTGTAGATTAAGGATAGATTCTTATGCATATCAAACCAAGGGGCTATACCAAAAACTGTTAGAAAAGAAGCCTGAAGAACTAGAGTGGAAGGAAGGGGAGGTAAAGGCCATAGAGGGGCTCAAACACACTTTTGTGCAAGCCCCTATTCTAGTCCTCCCTTCCATGAAAAAAAACTTTCCATCTGTACATCACAGTAGATAAAGGGACAGCCTTAGGGGCCGTGACCCAGATTTAGGGAGGCTAAAATAAACCTGTGGACTTCCTTTCCAAAATCCTGGACCCCATCTCCAGAGGATGGCCAGAGTGTGTTCAGGCTGTTTCAGCCACCACTCTCTTGGTGGAAGAAAGCAGGAAACTGACCTTCAGAGGGCCCATAGTCATTAGCAAGCCTCACCAGGTCAGGACTATTTTGTCTCAAAAAGCAGGAAGGTGGCTAACGGATTCCTGAATTCTGAAATATGAAGTAACTTTAATGGAAAAGGATGATTTATTACTAACAATATATTATAGTTTGAACCCAGCCCCTTTCTTCTGGAAAGGGTCCAACCAGGTATAAACTCCAGAACATGATTGTTTAATTATGTTCAATTTAAATTGATTACCAGACCTGAGTCTGGCCTGATCTAGGGGACCTTCCCTTGCCTTCAGGGGAAAAGTTGTTCATAGATATGTCCTCTAGGGTCCTGGAAGGATAGAGGCACAAAGGTTATGCAGTTGCTGATGGGCTAACTGGTAAGGTGAAAGAAGCCGTCTGATTGCCCAATGATTGCTCAGCTCAGACTTGTGAGCTTTATACATTAAATCAAGCCCTTAACTTGTTAGAGGAAATGATGGTACCATCTACACCCATTCTAAATATACCTTAGTGTGGTCCACTTCTTTGGAAATATTTGGGAAGAAAGGGGATTAATCATAGCAGAGAGAAGGAATTAGTCTATGAGGAACTGGTAAGGCAAGTGTTAGATAGTCTACTGTTACCAAGAGAAATATCAGTGGTGCATATAAATGGGCATCAGAAAAGTTACATTTTTGAAGCAAAAGGCAACAGATTGGCGATGAAAAGGCGAAAGAGGCTTCCTTCCATCCTCCTCTGGATCTGATGGTCCTGATACTCTCCATCTCCAAGGAATTTGGAATCCCTGTATTCTCTGAAATAGAGGTAAAAGATCTAGAACAATTGAGGATGACCCTAAATAGTTGAGGGAAATGGCTCCTCCCAGATGGCCAGTAGATGTTGAATAAACAAATAATGAGGGAGGTACTAGCAGTTTTGCACCAAGGAAGTCATTGGGGAGTACAAATTATGTGTAATCTGGTCTTCAAACATTTCAGGTGCATGGGCCTTTATACTATAGCCAAACAAATAAGTGAAGGATGCATAGTCCATCAGAAAGTTAATAAGGAAGTATTAAGAAAGTGAGTACCAGGAGAAAGGGAACCTGGCCTCAGGCCATTTCACAGCTTTCCAGTGGATTATACTGAAATGCCCCTGCGTGTGGACTAAAATATGTTCTGGTTATTGGAGATCATGTGACAGGGTGGGTAGAAGCATATGCCCTATCCTCAGCTATAGCATCAGGAACTTTGAAAATTATTATTGAACAAATCATTTCCCACTATGGGTTAGTAGAAAATATAGATTCAAACAATAGTAGCCACTTTACCTCTAGGGGGCTGCAAAATATTATGCAGTCTGGGTGTTGCATGGAACTTCCACAGGCCCTGGCACCTGCTGTCCTCAGGGAAAGTAAAAAGAATGAATTAAACCTTTAAAAAAAATCTTTCTAAATTGGTCTTGGAAAATGAATTACCGTGGGTTAAATGTTTACGTACAGCTCTATTAAGAATCAAGACTACCTCCAGGAGGGAACTCAGGATTTCTCCTTATGAAATGCTCTTTGGTTTGCCCTTCCCTAAGAAGCCCTGAGAACTCCCTTCCTTTTAGTTGAAGGATCTCTTTCTTCAAAATTATATCCTGGCATTGTCTTCTCCTCTATCTTCCCTCAGACATCGTGGTTTGCTGGCCCAGACCCTGCCTCTTCAGTTTGTGGCCCACCAACACCGAACCAGAGGTTGGGTCCTGATCAAATCGTGGAAGGAGTCCAAACTCCCACTGACCTGGGAAGGACCTTACCAAGTTTTGCTGACAACCGAAATGGCTGTCGGGATGGCAGAGAAAGGCTGGACTCACTACACCCGAGTACAAGAACCAGTACCTGAACCAGATGATAAGTACCCAACAACTTTGTCTGAGCCCTGGAAAATAATTTCAGCCCTGGATCCCTTAAGGATTATGTTGAATAGGCAGTAACTGGGGGAGGGATAGTCAAACTGTGTATTGTTCTACTCCATAATGGCCTAAGCCCTGCAGGTAAAATTAATCTTGCTAGCCATATTTCAAAACCGAGAAGGATTTAGTTACATCAAATTAATTATAAATGTGACTGAAGGTCTTTAGTCCCAAATTGTACAGTTTGATGCATGCCAAGAAATAGAATATGGGAATGTAGTGAATCAATGACTGATAAGCAGGGAGAATAAATACTTATGTCCAGGATACTTCCCATACATGATCCCCCTTTGTGAGTTATGGAATGAGGTAGAATGGAGTGCTTAGTACAAGGGGTGGGTTGCAAATAGAACTGAGTAAGCCCCATTATAGGAAAAAAAAAACAAAAAAAAAAAACTTTTTCAAAAGCACTCCCCTGCCAAATTGCAAAAACTTTCAATGCAATCCAATATTAATGATCATTAAGAATGCAGACAAATACCTTTCATCTGCCAGTCCCTGGGACCTTCATGCAGTTAAAAGAACATATGGCACTGGGATAGATGTCTCTGGGAGAGACACTGTAGTATGGTTTTGTATAAAAGTCCTGCCCTCCCTCACATTGACTACACCCTCCCCAGCCAACTCCATGATAGCATCAGGAGTAATCCGGGCTAAAGCTGGTCATACAGCCCTAAATTACCAAAAGATACTCAGAATACTGAAAGCAGAGAGCTTAAAACAGACAATAGAAATAGAGATAAGGTATGGAGATACAAATGCCTGGGTGGAATGTGTCAAATATACAATCCAGAACCTGAGTGAAAGCAACTGCTATGCTTGTGGAACAGGCCAGCCCACTGCTCAAATTGTGCCCTTTCCATTAGGCACGGAGAAACATGAAAAGGAGTTTATGTGCATGGTAGTCCTCTTCCAAACTGATACTCCTGGTGAAAATTCTAGTATGTTGTCCATTCTCTTCCCACCAGTCAGAAACAAAATCACCAAGGTCATGCCTGTCCCTCTAGATGGGGGGTAGGACTCCAGGACCTAAGAATCATGGCCTTGTGTACATGAGCATGGAATGTGAGCACGAATAGTACTGGAAATTTCTCCAGTTTGGTCCTGCCTTGAGCAGACCGGTGGTTGAACCGCAGAAAGGGTATCCTCTGACCAAAACTGCCTGAGAGGTGCGGCGGAACCTGTGCATTGGTCCAACTGGCTATGCCATTCACCTTGGCATTTAAATAAAAGAAGGAAAGGCAATGACCTAGAGAGGGAAAAAGAATAGAACTCTACCTGGCTCCTTTGATGAGCGTATCTACCTATATGATATAGGAGTTCCTCGTGGGATCCCAGATAAATTTAAAGCTAGAAATCAAGTATCAGCTGGGTTTGAGTCATCCTTGTTCTGGTGGTTCACCATCAACAAAAATGTAGATTGGATTAATTACATCTATGATAATCAACAGAGATTTATCAAATATACCAGGGATGTGGTAAAAGCAATTGCAGGACAATTAGACACTACCAGCAGAATGGCATGAGAAAATAGAATGGCCTTGGATTTGATGCTAGCTGAGAAAGAGGGAGTCTACATCATGATTGGGGTAGTTGCTGTTCCTTCATCCCCACCAACACTGCACCTAATGGAACTATTGCTAAAGCTTTACAAAGCCTAATGGTCCTATCTAAAGAACTAGCAGAAAATTCTGACATCCACTCACCACGGGATGGCTAGAAAATTGGTTTAGAAAATGGAAGACAGTCACACTGTCCCTCTTAAATTCCCTCATTATCTCAGCGGGGGGTGTTTACAGCAGTCAGATGTTGTATCATACTATGTGTCTGAGGGTTAGTTCAAAGACTCATTGAAACCACCCTAACCAAACAAATGCCCATACATTGTATATTATACATTGTATGATACATTATACATTGTATAAATACATTATACATTGTATAAACAAAACAATCTCTACCCCCTTAAAGAAGGAGACCCCTATGATGAAGAGTGTGAAATACCTCTTAGAAAGTTTGAATAATTAAAATGTGAAACTAAAAAGTGTTTAAAAGAAAGAGGATGATTGTAAGAAATGTGGAAAAGTTTAGTTTTCACATAAAGGTAATAAAGGGCAAAGAGAATGAGACTAATGTCATTTGGTGGTCTATTTCATCAGTCACCTACGCATGAATTAAGAAGGGATAAGGGAAAGCAGCTCAAATCAGTTCTACAGCCAGTTAAAGGGCACACAAGAATGAATTACTACAACTCAAATGTCAGTACTAAATCCCATTCCTTATTTGGTGAAAGGGCAAGTAATTGGCCAAAACTGCTGGAATGTGATAAGGGAAACAGTTAATCAAAGACTGGGGGTCTTTCGTGGGAAAGTCAGACCTCTTGGTTAGGCTGTAACCCCTGGAGTACCCAATCAACAGAGAAACAGGGGAAGGCTTCCGTGTTATGCCTAGGGGGGTATAAAATGGGTCACTCTCTTTTGTTCAGGGCAGCAGCCACATATTCTGGTTGTGCACCCCTTCTTGCAAGATTGGGAATGAAATCTTTTCTTCTTCACTATCAGGTGAGTTTTATTTCTTTTAGGACCGAATTTCATTCTAATAGACTATTAGTGTATTCTTGATCACTGTAAATAGTCATTACTCCTGCTTAATCTAGTCAGATGAGAGATCCATTTGAAAACCCCAGAACACACTCAGAACTTTCACCCTTAAAATACTGCTTCTGGAAAAGCACTCCTGGTATCAAATTTGTATCAGGATTTCCCAGGAAAACAGATTTGTGTTTACTATTCAATTTAGCTTCTACAACGATGGGTATTGGCAATTCTGAATTCCACTGGGCAGGTCACAAGTTACAAACTTCATCAAGGTGAATTCAGATTACCCAGGAGAATCTGCTGTCTGAAATAAAGATAGAAATTCTTCTTTCTGACTGCTGAAATTCCATTCTCAGAAATTCTTCCTTCTAACTGCTGAAATTCTCAGTTTTCCATTGAAGGTCCCAACTAATTGGATAAGGGGACTCCTCTCCTTACTGAGCAATCTCCTTTTTTGATTGTAGATGCAATTTACCTTAGATGGAATCAAGTGACCAATGATTTCAATCCATCTACAAAATAACCTCACCTTAACAATAAGGTCAGAGTTTGCATCTGTAAGCACCATAACATACACAAGTTGATGAATGGAATTAACAATAACAAAATGTCTAACAGAAATGAAAGGGAACCAATTCTGTTTTCTTGGGCAGTTTTTTGTTCATACTCTGTGTTATAGGAGACAAATATTAGAATTTATGAACTAAAATACCTGTGTTTTGCTGACTGTGCAAACCACCAAATCCATATATACCCAGTTAAGGAGACAGACACACATACAAAGAGACACACACAAATACAAAGAAAGACACATGGACACAGATAGATACACACACAGATATATACACAAAGATATGCACACACAGTCAAAAACAAGCACACACTGGGGAGAAGGTAATGCATTTATATGCTGAGTTTGGTTTAGAGAGAGGCTATATTTAAGAAACAAGGAGGTCCTCAAGAGGTAACTTTCTGGCAACCTATATTACTAGACTAAGATTCAATTCCAAAAGAAAAGGTTCATAAGTATAGTCATCAATATCAAGAGCCCATCAATGGTCCATCCTCCTTTACCAATCACTGCCCCAGTACTCAGAGGATTCTTGCTGTCCCATTAGAGAATGTGGCAGAACTCCCCACAATGGGAATTTGATATTCTTTTGGTTATTCTGTGGATCTCCACCCACCTTTATAATGCCTCATGAACATTTGAACTTTTTCATGTGCCTTATAAAAATTCCCCAGATGAACCTTCTCCAATGTTTCCCCCATCACTGACACCCTGCATCAGTGATCCTCCCCTGTCACTGCTGTAACCCTTCTGCAATCCAAAACTTCTTTTAAAAAATGAAGCCAACAAAATAACTGAATAAGAGTGGTAAGAAAATGAAATAGTAATTATAGTTTTAAAAATGACAAATAAAATACAACAAATTAAAAAGAATTTGAAATAATAAAAAATGATTTAAAAATAATATAATATAAATTACAGCATTACATCTTTCAACACTGTAAGACCTGTTGTCTTGTATGTACAGTGAAATTTTCTTCCATTTATTCCCATTGACTTTTTTTTTCATTTTATCTTCAAAGAAGCTTTAGGTTACAGAAAAGTCATGTTCAGAGTAGAGGGGAGTCCCATATACCCAATATCCTCCCCCTTTTCCCCTTTCCCCTATTAATATTTTACATGTGGGTGGTACATTTCTTACCTGGGGTTCAGCCTCCCTGCTACTGAGGGATTACTATCCAGCACCAACCAGCAGTGCAACTGCAAAACACCTTGGCCAAAAGGGGTAAAAATTAAAGACAAATGACTTTATCTGGCTAAGTGACCTCATAGTTAGTCAGTGAGGTCATTCCAGAGGTTACACTTATGCCTGTCTCAGCCGGATCTCATTGACCGCCACAGTAAATATTGCTTCAAATAGTGGGGCTCCTGAAGGCTCTGGAGACATGGAGATGCTATAGACAGGGCTGACACTGACCCGGTCAGTGTGCCATAATTTGGAATTTATTCTCCCCATTGTTACAGAATTGGACTCAGTTGGTCTTTCCCTATACATGGTTCTTCTGATCTTTCTATTTGAACCTACAGTTAGTACTAGTGTTGATAGTTTTATGTCCAAGGGACTTAAATCTTTGGACTTTCTATATGCCAGTTGAGCCTGAGTCTCAACAGAGTTTCAACACCTACTCTCCAGTTCAACGGACTCATCCTGGACAACAAACAAGAACATGATGATGGACAACGACCATCCCAAAGAACAGAGGGTGTCTACATGTGCAAGGAAGATAGTCCCATCCATCTGTCCCATGGGATCTAAGGCACTTCTCAATTAGACGCAGAGTGGGAATCACCATCCTACAATTCTCAGGATTGGGGAATGACTGATGGACTAGAGCCAACTTACAGTTATTCTACTAAAGACTTATTGTGATTCTAGCAATGTAAGAACTTTTATCATTGATGTGGAGGCAATGGCAACCAGAGGTTATGAGGGGAATGAATGGAGAAAAATAGGTGTAATATGGGGGCATTTTAGGGACATTGGAATTGACCTGAATGACATTGCAATGACAGATACAAGTCATTATATATCTTGTCATAACTTACAAAATTGTGTGGGAAAGAGTCTAAAGTATAATGTAAACTGTAATCCACACTTAGTGGCAATGCTCCAAAATGTGTTCATCAGTTGTAATAAATGTTCCACAATAATAAAGGATGTTGTTAATATGTAAAAGTGTGGAATGGGTAGGGAGTGGAGCATTTGGGAATCACCTACATTTTTTTATGTATCATTTATGTAATCTAAGTATCTTTAAAAGATAAGTAAAACAAGCACACACAGAAAGACACAGACTCACACAGACACACGTGTAAAGAGACACATATAGATAAACAGAAATACAGACATATAACCATACCCATATACACAGAGATGGACACCCACAGTGAAACACAAACACACACAGAAATTCAGATACACATGAACACACGAACACAAAAACACTCACAATCAAACCCAGAAACACAGACTACACAAAGAGGGAGACACGCACAAAAAGACTACAAAATGATCTCCTGGTGCCATGTTGATAACATGCTCTTTAAATCCCCATGAAAAATTAGTAAGTCACAAATGAGTACAGTTCAAGCTGCCAGTATATTATTTCCCCAAAATATTTAGAAATGGTAACCAGAACTTACAGTTCATGAGGTTCCTTGCATAAGAAAACTAGATGCTTATTTTGGTATGGAAATTCTCTGCCTTGTGTTTAAAGAAATTTGAAAATCTGCTACATAGGCAGAGGGGGAGAAATCACATATACCTGATAGAAAAGAAAAATTATAATAAAAAATAACCACAGAGGGGCTGTCAAAGAAATTCCCATGTTTGTGGTGGCATTCCAGCCTTGATAATATACCCTGATACCTAGAAGAACTAATAAAAGAGGAATACCTTTTATCCAGCATAAAAGTAGTGATATTTTTACGGTGTCAAGACATTATACATATTGAACACTCCAAAAGTAAAATGACAGAAAAGGACAAAACAGCTTTTCACAAAAGAAAATATAGTAAGTCGCACATATGTTGGGAATTTTTTATGGGATGCCGAAGATTTTTAAATGATATTAAGTGTAAAATTTTTGGAACCAGACAAAATTGATTTTGAAGCTCAGATCTACCATTACATTAGCTGTTGAAATGTGATAGGAACCAAACTATTTTAATTCTTAATAGAGTAAACTATAAAGGAGGGATCTTGTTATCCATCCTCCTGAAATAGTTAAGATGATAAATCAATATCTGTTAAATGATTAGCGTAGTTGCTTCTTGTAAGTGAATGAATGGGTATCATGGGTGATGAGATGAGGTTAATTTTTCTTCTACCTCTCAAATATCTTATTCTTTCCAAATAAGTCTCTCAATCCAGCATTCTTATTTCAGTTTCATAGGATCCCTCCCAATAATCACATCCTGTGCACATGTGTAAATTATGGAAAGAATAAATGTCACCTGTTGTTAAATAATAAAGAAGAACGCTGTCAGATAATGACAGAAGGTGATGCGATTGTAGAAATAGATCTAAATACAAAAGACAAAAACTACAATAAAGAAAACATGGTGTGAAACCAAGAGGGCAATATGTATAAAAAATGATCATTATTAATCATTAATGCAATATGTATAAAACATTAATCATTATTAATCATTAAAACAAATGAGGCAGGTCTTCCTAAGTTTGAGAGGCAATGTGAGAAAAATAATATGTAACACTCATAGATTGATATGACCACACAAAATTTATAAACTTTCAAACTATGCCCAAAAATACACCTAAAAATATATCTACAAAAAAGCAAACAGCTTTTTCTTAAAGATAGAAAGAAAGAAAAAGGAAAGAAAACTCTATAGTTCAGTATCTGAAATCAAAGCAACAATTACAACATACAGGCCACAGTGTGCAGAAGAATCCTTGAAGAAAACAATTGCCTGCAATGGAATAATTGAATTGCTAATAAACTCACATTAATTTAACTTCACCACTAAAGAAATTAATTCCAAGTAAAGTTTTTAGTATACCACATTACAGCTATTAAATACAACTGACTTTTTGTCATGTAATACCCAATTCAGGATTGTTTGACCTATAAAATAGTGAGCAAGGTAAAATCTGCCTCCGTTGGATCAGACCTTTGCCCTCAATACAGAAACATGCTCAAATAAATTGCTCTTAAGAAAAAGTCCTCACATCTACACATTCCTCCATTGCCAATACCCCATTTTCCCCTAATCCCATTAAGTACAAATCTCCATGGGCAGAGGTTCTGCTTTTCCTGGAACCAATTTATCCTGCATATTCCTTCTTCTAATTGTGTTTCCAATCCCATCACTTAATTGCCAACAAGGAACCCTGCATAGCTGAGTCCAAAGGGCACCCCCCTTTTTTAACATAATAAATAAATACATTTCTTAATTATCCTAATAGCAAAACAAGCACAATAATCTCTCCATGCATAGCTAGGCTGGGCTGTCTCTCACATGATCTGAAGGAAAGGCTCTCAGCTTTCATTCTCCCAGACTCTTTACCTGCAATTTCTGCTGAGCTTTCAGACTCACTGGGATACTGTCTCTGAGAAGAAGATCTCCCTGGGTAATTCCAAATTCCTTCCCAGTGCTTGGTGATGGACCTGAAGCTCTTGGGTCTCCAAGGAAACTAGCATGTCCCATCCAGTTCAAAGTTGCAAAGCATGAGAGACAGCAGCAGAGGAATTATTTTCATCTTCCATATAGATGCTAATTAGCATGTTTCCTTGTTACTTCTTCCCATGAGCCTCATTTCCCTGAAATGAGCACAGAAAGGAAATTTTCATCTGCACAGAAAGGAAATTTTTATGACAGCCTATGTTCTCAAAAGCCCTGTTTTAGAGTCAGGGGAATCTAATTTGTTTTATTTCTCCTCCATGCACTCCCCTGCCTTCCACAGATGTAACCTCCTAGCAACATACCCCATCCATTGCCTTAAAGTTTATTCCAAAGTTCCAATGTGAGGTGCCCACCTGGTCTAGGTCCCTGAGATCTCCAAGGCTGTGACATGAGGTGAGGATACAACACTTAAAGTTTTCTCTAGAAATGTACTATTCTCCTTTGCAATAAAGAGAACTGTATTCATTAGATATAAAAACATGGAAACCATGGATGATACACTCCTTTGCTTGGTGACACATTGCCAAAACAATTAGGAATCTCATGCTTGTAAGAAAATTACCATGTGTTATTTTGTTTCTCTTTTATAAAATGTTCATTGTAAGAAATACATTTAGACCTTTTTATGCACCAGAGCCTAAACCTAGCAACGTGAATGGTTTAATCATTTAATTTTCTTGCATATCCTTGTGTGGTACCCAATTTATTTCCTTTATAGATTAATTATTATTTCTATAAATTTAAGACTAAATAAGAAAATTAAAACATTAAATATTTTTAAAAGTACATTATAGTAACATAAAAGCAATTAAAATTTGCATTTTAATCATATTCATGTATACAATTCCCTGGTAATATTTATAGGCACAACATATGGCTACAATTGACATCATTTTCCTAAACAATTTCATCACTTTAAATGAAACTCTGCACATATTAAGCAGCAAACACTCCCTATCTCAGTCTTTAGTAATATAATCTACTATCAATCTCTAAATATCTCATATAAGCAAGAAAATACCATATGTGTTTTTCATGCCTGCCTTATTCCTCTCAACATGATATAGTCAATGGTTATCCATGTTATAGCATGGATCAGAAGTTCCATTCTTTTTGCTGCTGAATAATATTCCATTTAGTTTATAAATCACTTTGGACAAAGAGAATATCCTTGGGGACTGGCCCTGTTCTGTTCTGGTTTGGATTCTGGTTCCATGGATAATATCCTTTTTTTGAAAATTCAATGAGCTTGTGATATGGCACTTTTTCTTATATGTGCTATACCAAAAAATAGGAATGCTTAGATGTATCATCTTGTACATCTACTTTTACTACAATTTTGTAGTCCATTCCTCCTGAATATGATATGGTTTTCATGTTTTGGTGTAGCAGCTATTTAAAAATGAAAGTTGAATTAGAATATCTCCAATATAGGATACTAGAATAAGCAAAAATAAACATGCCATAGGGGAACCACAAAAATAAACTCATTGTGTTATTATGCATAAGATAATACTAAGTATTCATGAAACCTGCAAAAGAAGCTGGGAGGCACCATTGATCATCAATTGAGTGAGGTCCCTGCTGAGAACCCTGGAATCTCAAAGTTCCCCCATCTCTTCTCAACTCTTCCACTTAGGAAGGAGGCCATGTCCTGCCAAAAGAAGACACCTAGTGCCTCTAACTCCTTCCTTTTTCCAGTGTGAGTGTCTGTTATTTGATTGCATTTCAAATCTGACCTGATATCCACTCCCTGAATTCCCGTTGGCCAGGTCTTTTGGCTCCACATTCTGCCCAGAGATCATACTCCAACCAAGCTTTGAACTGAGAGAGCTGTTGAAGACCACCATCTGCTGGCAGAACAGGGAAGTGCATGTGAGGAAATTAAAAGTGAATAAGTAAGTGAGGCTTTTTCTTACCCTTATAGCCTGCTTCCCCAAGGCACTTAGAAGTGGGTCTGTGACCGTTACTGGGTTCATGGACCAGATTTGAGCAACTGAAAGGGAAAATCCTGAAGACCCATAACTAATTGAATCAAGAATCAAAGAACAGAAGTAACACAAAGATTAAAACCACGAAATCCCTACTAAAGAGAAAGAAATTGAACATCAGAGTAAAATCACCAACGACATCAGATGCCTAGACATCATTAAATAATTACATGCCAAACTAAGAAAATGGAAGAAATGGCCTAAGCAAAAAAATGTATCAAAAAGACAGGTGAAACACAGGATTTGAGACAAATAATCATCAAGCTTTGTAAAAATGTCAAAATCAAATGTGACCTGAACAGAACAAAACTTTATGATTTCATGGAAGGAATATAAAAAACTGCGCTGTGGAGCACCCCTGTACTAACTCCCAAAATCAGGCTACAAAAGCCTGATATGTGAAAGAGAGCAAAACATGTGGAAAAAATGCCAATTGTCACAGCCAAGATAACCTTGGGCTAGCTTAAATCCAGAAAAGCCCAAAAAGATAAAAGAGCTCAGCTTGAACAAGCAGAGACTTGCCAGCTGACTGCAGACCTGTGAAAAGCTTGGCAGAAATCAAGACATCTCAACAAGAGAGATTCAGCTACAATATTTAAAAAATAGGTTAAATTCTTTTTGGGGACTCTATTATATGCTGCACTAGCTAACAGTTACAATAATCATGAGAACAGAATTGAGAGTAATAAGGACAATCAACTGCTTCTTACTTTGAGCCTTGTTTTGGAAATTGGAGTATGGCTTTACTGATCATTTTGTTATTTAAGAACACTTTGGATAACTATCAATAAAAGAGACTACCTTTGAAATTCCTTTCCATGTAAGCAGGAGATATTGGAAGGACATGCAAGTTTATGCAGGAATACTTCATGACCTTGCTCAAAACCCATCACTCAAAGAGGAATTATTGTAAAGAATTTCAAACTTTTCTTATGTTATCCTTTGATCATGAGTATTGAGTATGGTATTGAACATAAATGCCAAAAAATGGATGAGAGTAACAAAAACGGATTGTTCACTCACATGGTCTTTACAATAAGTGAAAAAATGTAGAAAAGAGGCAGATACTTTGCTTAGAGTAATAGAGTCTTATTTAAGTCCCATTAAAATAATACAGAACATGCCATCCAGTCCTGCACCCATGGCATAAATGACTAACTAAATGTGTGGATATGACTCGTCCAAAATTATTATTAACTTTAGTAATACAGTATATAATTGAATGGTTTACTTCATCATATTTCAGTTCATATCTGCTAAAGGTATGTTTTAGTTCCCCGGAATGTTCATAGATTCATGATTGCAGGCTATGAGGGTTTGAGTCCTGCAATCACAGGCAATTATTTCAGCCCCAATAAAAATGACCCCTGTATGGATTCCCTAGAAAGCATCTCCTGAGAGCACATTTATGTCTTTATTCCTCAGACTGTAGGTGATGGGGTTCATGGGCATGACCATGGAGTGCATCACCAAGGTTAGGTGCACATGCATTGTGCATTGTGTAAAGCAGGACTCACAAACTTAACCACACTCATATAGCAAAATAAGGAGAAAATTACAGGTAAGATGAACAGCTGGAAAATGATTCATACATCCACTGAGCTCATGAGAATGTATGTATGGAGGAACAATCTTACAATAACAGTAAAGAATCTCAGTGAGGGGACCACCAGACGGCAGTCAAGCTGCAAAGTACATTACTATACCATTGATGAAGCCATTGGATTAAGGTCACAGAAAAAGTCGATTTCCCACTCAATAAATGAGAGAATACTGAATTCCCAGCGTGGAGAGCTCTGCTACATCATCCAAGGGAGAAGCAATAGGCCCCCAGGTGCAAGGGCAGTGACTGGCAAAGGAGGATGACCCACTGATGGTCTCTTGCTATAGATGACTAGCCTTATTAGTCTTTGCTCTTGATATTGAAACTTAGCCTATTGTTATGGGGTGCCTATGGGTTGCTTCTTGAGAGCCTCCTTGTTGCTCAGATATGGCCACTCTTTAAGCCAAACTCAGCATATGAATGCATTACCTTCCTTCCAGTGTGGGACATGACTCCTGGGGATAAGCCTCCCTGGCAATGAGAGATTACTAACAAGTGCCAAGGGAAAATATGACTGGAAAAAGACCTCAAATAAAAGGGGGAAAAGGTAAAGACAAATGAGTTCAGATGGCTAAGAGACTTCAAAGTGAGTTAAGAGGTCATCCCAGAGGTATCGCTCATGCACATCTCAGTAGAACCTCATAGGCTTCCAATGTGGACATCACCACAAACAGAGGGGCTCCTGAGGGCTCTGGAGACACCCAGGTCCTATATCAGGGTGGATAGCCCCAGATTTGGTGCCTTATCAGTGGGCCCTACTTTGGAATCCTTGCTCCTGAGAGTGACAGAGTTGGACTCAAATATGCCTTCCCTGCACATGGTCCACCTCTCCCTTCTATTCAAACCTATATGTGGTATTGGAGTTTGTAAGTATGCTTCCAGAGACTGGAGTCTTTGGGCTGCCCATGTACCAGCTGGGCCTGGAATCTTGGTGGAGCTACAACTCCTACTATACAGCTCAATGGACTCACCCAGGACACAGCAGGAAACGAAGATAGTTTGAAGCTGCAGGCAGGATAATCCCATCCATCTTATCCATTGGATATAAGCCCCCTCTCACTTGGAGGTGTAATGGACATCACCGTCCCAGACTCCTCAGGATTGGGCAAAGAGCTATGGACTAGAGTAGACTTATTGGTATTCTGTTATAGACATATTGTGATTCAAGCAATAGAAGAAATTACAACATTAATGTGGAGCCAGTGTTCACTGCACACTTTAGGGGAAGGAAGAGGGAAAATCAATGTAATATAGGGGCTTTTTCAGGACTTGGGATTTATCCTGAGTGACATTGAAATGACAGATAGGGGTCATTTTATATCATCATTTAACATGAGGAACTGTGTGGGAGAGAGTGTGGTCTACAGTGTGAACTATGGACTCTCCTTAGTGGCAAAGCCCAAAGATGTGTATATCTATTGCAGGTGATGTGCCAAACTAATGAAGGATGTTTATATGGGAGGTTGTGGGAGGTGTGGGAGGTGGGGCATATGGGAATCCCTATAATTTTTGTGTAACATTTATGTAAACCAAGTAACATTTAAAAATAAAAAATATATATATTATTTAAATTTTTTTTATAAAAGTGTGGATTTCCAAGTGTGTACAAAAGAATCATTACAGCACCATTAAACTTTGTATCATGGAAAACAGGATACTTATAATCCAAGATACCAAAACCAGCAGTATACTTAAAGGTATTTGATAGGCAAAGAAATCCCATCTAAAATATTGAGTAACATTCCTTGGAGAAATCAATGAATGGTGAAAGTCAGAGTCATGGAGAAAAAACACAGGATGGAGGGGTCCTCAGGGGAGTGGATAAACATATTTGTCATCCAAGGTGCCTCCAAGGTACAAAATTACCAAAAAATAAACCCCTTGCTATTTTGGCCACTTAACACATGGGAACCAAATGGCTACTGAGCTTTATACCTCTGCTGGGTATCATCTAGCCTATAGAATCTTACTCATTAGAAATAGGTATTCAGCTGACAATACATCATGTGCAAATGTTGAAAAATTGTTTTTCCATTACTCCTATCTCTTTTTCTCATCACAATGCACTGGTGATAAATTCCAGCATGCTGGTAATTCATATTAGTGTACATATCTATTTTTATTCTTGCTTTTGGTTCTTTTGAATATAATTCTAGTAGAAGATGGCTAGACAATTTG
>JAQZBX010029627.1:15448-27305 GCA_029593785.1 Cabassous unicinctus | reverse complement strand
AAGAATAGATAGATGAAGTAAATTCACTCAATGGAATACTCTACAGCAATGAGAATGAATGAGCTACAGCTACACACATAGTATGCATGAATCTCTCAAGCGTAATGTTGAGCACAAGAAACCAGATGAAGAGTACATACTATGTGAGTATATTTATATGAAGTTTAAAAACAGTTCATCTCTGGAGGTAGAAGGCAGGAAAGTGGCTATTCTTGGGTGGGGGTAATGACAAAACGAGAGCAGGAGGAGGGCTTCTGGGCTGCTGGTAATGTGTTCTATTTTTTGCTTTAGGTACTGGTTACATTGAGTGTGTTTATTTTGTGAAAATTCAGTGAGCAGTACTCTCATGACATGTGCAATTTTTGTTGTATATTTTATTAAAATAAAAAGCTAGAAATAATAAAGGCAAACAAGCAAACAAATACAACTTAAGAGACATGTAGTTATAACTTCCATGAACCAGTGCCAGAATTTTTTGTATAAAAACCCCTCTCCATCAGGGTTCTTGTTTGCAAGCAACAGAAATCGACTCTGGCTAATTTAAGCCAAAAAGGGGTTTATTAAAGCATATTACATAGCTCAACATCTCTGTGAGGGTGGGGAAACCAGATTTGGGGGCTCTGCAAACAGGAACATGTCCCAAACACTGTGCATGGTCCAGTGATGGCTTCACAACCAACAGTGGCCCATCACTCACAGCCTGCACAGCTGACACAGGGTGCAGAGGGCGGCCTCAGGACCGCTGTCCCTCTAACCAGACTGGAACTCCGCAGTTACCCCACCCTCATCAGAGTGTCCCTCTCAGGGCTTCTGCTGCCTTGTCTCACTGCTTCAGGCTCAACGTTGACGATGATGATGTCTGATCGGGAGAACTGGGCCTGGTGCTCTTGGACAAGACGCAGGGAGGCTAGGAAAAGAAGGACCTGGCCTGTTCAGCTTTAGTAGCAGGAGTTGGGCTCTGTTTCATGAGCTGGGGCACTCTTCAAACGTAGGAGACTGGCCAATGTCCATGAGAGGTGATGGGCCTGGGAATGGCCTAGTGATTCTCCTTGCTGCTGGTGGGAGAAGCTTTCAGCGTGATGATTAGAATATTGCTAGTCTTTTCTAGACCAGAGGGAAAGCGTGACATCAAAGGGGAATCAAATGGCTAAACTCTTTTCTTCTTTCCTTGCTACAACCTGAAAGTTTCCAGCCAGCACAAAAGGGGGCATTCAATCCAAAAGACATGAAGAGGTAGGATGAGAAGAAAGAATACTAACATGAAGCTTGTACCAAAGCCTCTCCCCCAAATCCTAGGAGAGGACCCCAGTTTCCTAGCAGTCCACTTGGCAAAGAGATGTTTTGGTAGGACTTGAATGTCACCTACTTCAGCCTTTCACCTCCTGCAGGAATTTTCTATGTTTATTTGATCACATTTCCTTGTGCCAAACTGTTCTTGTCATATAAAAAAATACATTTTATGTATCCCCAAATACCCATAGAGAAAATAATGAGAATATTTCTTCAGTAGTCATAATTGATCTCCTCTGTATCAGAAATGCATCTGCTCTATTCTGTTAAAAGTTGATGTGGTTGCTTTTTGTCTTTGTGCTTTTTTAGCTCATGTTATGGATTCCTTGGGCAAAATAACATTTTAAAGCATCAGTTTCCTCAGCTGTTAACTGAGGGTAATAAGGCTGGTGAGAGAATTGAGGGTGATGAAGCACAGAGAGCTGCTAGCATCAGGCGACATAGGGCTTGTTCAATTTTAGCTATTAGCCTTGGTGGTAGTAATAAATGGGTTGATACTCCCTGTCCTGGAAAGCTGGGAGATAAAATGAGATAATGGATTAAAGCACTTAGCACAGGGTATGGTTTGTAGTAAATACCCGACGAGTTATAATAACAATAGCTCTTACTATTTACAGATACAGAATACATTGTCTGATGGTAGCTACTGGGTAATAGGTGGAATTAGACAGATTGTGAGAATGCATCTGCATCCCAGACTCGCCTTCCCCCTTGTTCAGCCCCCTACCCCCTCCTCTGCAGCCAAAGACACATACAGATGTAAAAACCGAGGTCTTAAAAAATCTGATCATAGCAAAGCAGCAAAAAATGCGATGCAGGATAAGTGGACCCACTGGGCCACACTGCACAGGCCAGGCACGTACGATCCACACCTCCGGCAGCTTTTGCTTGGCAAACCCCGTCTATCCAGAGCAAATGGAGATAAGCAGTTCTGTAGTTCAGTTTCAATAAATGCCTTAACCATACGCAAATTTGCACTTCCACACTTCCCTTTAGCTCTTGAGTAACCGTCTCTCCTTCTCCCACATCCTGACTCTTGCATGTTGGGCAGTGCTAACCCCTGGCCAGGCTGTCCACCTGCGGAGCCACCTCTGCCGGCTGGAAGGACATGTGGGGCGAGCCGGCACGTTAGATTCCTGACCGGCCTGCTGTGCAGGAGCCAGCGGGTCTGCTGGATGGGAGGTGCTCAGGGAGCACCGGGTGCTGCGGGGCTTCCCTGCTATCTTGGTCCTTGGTCTGCACAACTCCCGTCCTCTGCTCATGCCACACTCCAAACATCCCGATGGGAGAGCAGCCTCCTGCTCCCAGGGACCGTCTCCAGGACAGGAGGATGCCTAACTGGTAGCAGCAGCTTTGCCAGCAGTCCTGTACACCTGAGCTGGGCCCAGCAGGGAAAGCTCTGGGACTGCAAGAGGTTAAAACTTGCCCCTGTGTTTACTTTTGTTGGCTGCCACACTGCATAATAATCTGTCAGCACGTCAGGTGCGGATTTATTTGTGCATTAAAAATTGCCTAGAGCGGGCGGATGCAGACGCTCTACAGCATGCTGGAAAATGTGCCTCCAGCACAAAAACAGCCTCTCCAAATATTTCACCCTTTTAATAAGTGCATTTAATTAAAGTCATATAACTTTTTTTATTATATTTAAAAAAATCCTTTAGCCTGCTGAAGCTGAAAGCAAACGTTAGAACACAAAGAAAGGGTGTACGTCCCCGTCCCTATTCCTTAAAATGGAAAACTTCTCGGCTGCTGTGTGCTCTCCTGCCCTGTTCTGGAGGGCTCATCTGATGGTGTGGGCGGGGCGCAGGTTGTCAGCCTGGCCTAGGGAGCGTCCCCAGCTGGCATGGAGGCAGTTTTAGATCATGTTTTGCCGTGTGTTTGACATCAAATTGCAGGCGCATGAGCTTGTCTGTGGCTTCACCTGCCGGTCAGCAGCCCATGCACGTATGACAACAAGGAGGCGTAGCCTTCTAGAGATGGTCAGCTGTTTTTCACGCTTATTTTGAGGACAGCCCTCCCCAAAGGCAGGGGGGTAGACTACGTGACCTCTGTAGACTTGACCTTCCAGTGGTGGAATCTGTGATGTTTTTTCAGGCATGGTGGTGGTGAAGTGGATGGAGAGGATAGCATCTAGATGGCACAGAAGTATTCGCTTTACTTCTCTGCATTGTCCTTTATCCCATCATAGTCTCTAAATGGGTTGAGACGAAGTCTGGCTCTGAGGTGGTGACAGCAGGGCTTTGTAGACTTGCTCCGAATTTGCCAGGGGATTAGGAAGCGTGTCCGTGTGAGGCGGGTGGGGGCCTGGAGCTGCCGCCTGGGGGCCCGCTGTTGGCAGGGTGCGACTGGGGGAAGGAAGGGTGGGCACGTGTGTGGGGTGGTGGCACAGGCGGCGCCGTGAGGAGGGGCTTGCGGGCCATGTTTGGGAGCGGGAGCGGCGGCATACCGGGCAGGGCGGCTGGAAGCCTGCTAATTATGCAGCCCAAGGGAGCACTGTCGGCCTGCCAGAACCACCCGGAGAGAGGTGGCATGGAAAACCTTGGGCGGGGTCTGTGTGCCTTGGGTCTGATCAGGAAACAGCTTTGGGGCCATGATGCTGGGCCCGTGGGAAACAGGGTTGGATGCTCTGGCCTCTTGCTTATCAGCAAGAATGGTTTTCAAAACTCGTCTGCTCAGGGGAAGCCTGGTTTCAGGGTATCTCCTCCTCGGTGCCAGGATGTGGGTCCCTGGAGCCTCAGGTTCCAGGATGCCCAGAGTGGAAATTGTTCAGAGCCAGCCACCTTTAGCATGCTAGTCCTCGCTGTTCCCCTGGGAATGCTCATTAGCTTCCTTTTACGGCTGCAGAGACAGAAATCGCAGAGGTGGTCACTCAAGGCCGCCCAGCAAGAGCAAGGAGGCCAAAGACCAGGCAGCCTTTTTTAAAAAAAGTTATTCTTGCCTCTTAGCATCTTCTGAAGGCATGGGAACGTTGCTCTTAATGATTGCTTTCCCTATTCACAGAAGGCGAACAAATTCAAGCTCCAGTTCTTGACCTTCCTTCTGAAGGTGAGATTCCCAGCCTGGATTTAGTTTTGAGGTCTTTCCTGCTTCCTCCCGTGGTGATTTTTTTTTCTAAAGTTCTAATTGAAATGATCATATGTTTTTGAGAATTTAATAGCTCCTTTACTTCTGAGAAGTAAATAGATATCATTTTAGGAATCACTGTTCTATAGCTAAGCCAAAGGTGTTCTCGAAATGTTGTTCTTTGCATTGTGAGAAATAATGCTAAATGCAGGAGTTGATTAAATGTCATGATTTTTAAAATTTTAAGCAGGAGGCTTTTTGTTAGCTGAACCTGCCTACAACATGTCAGGGAGACAACACCCATGCTAAGCCAGCAGGTCATCACCCTTGTACGAACGCCTGGTCCAGGCCATTTGGAAGAGTCCTTAAGTACTTCCTCTGTGCCAGAGACTGTCCAGGGCTTTGTTGGAAGGTCTGAGCCAGGGAAAGGCCTGAAATAAGTGTTAGAGCATTTGTCTGTCTACTCACCTACCTATTCTACCTGTAGAAAATGAGATAAAATGCACACTAGGTATTCAGAGCAAGGTAGAGCTAGAGAAAAACCCAAAGAAGAAAATGAAAGCACATCACCTAATTTGGGTATTGTTTTGCAGTCTGTTTTTCTCCCAGTGGAAATTTCCTCAAGCTGTTCAGTGTTTTTCAACTATGGTGGCTCTCAAACGTTTGGTATTGGGGCTCTTTTACACTCCTAAATTGTTGAGGGCCTGAAAGAGCTTTTGTTTGTGTGGGCCATAGCTACCGATATTCACTGTATTAGAAATTAAAAGAGAACATTTGAAAACCATTTATTCACTTAATGTAACAGTAAATCTACTATATGTTAAGCATTAGAATATTTTTAGGAAAAATAACTATATATTTTCCAAAACAGAAAAATCAGCAAGAAGAGTGGATTGTTTCATAATTTTGCAAAACTCAGTATTTTCTGGCTTAAAAGAAAATGTCTAGATTCTCATATCTGCTTTCAGTCTATAGTGATATATGTAGTTTTGAAGTAGATGAGGAAAATCTGGCCTCATCCAGATATGTATTTAGAAAGGGGGGATTATACTAATAGCCTCTTCAGATAATTCCAGATATTCTTCTTTGATATTTCACCAAAACTGGACAAGCAGTAATCTTAAAGTTTAGTTGCAATGTAAATCAGTGAACTTTCTTACTCTGTTAAGATCTGTTGGGCAGTCTTGTACTTTGGATGGATCTTTGATTCATTTAACTAGTCCCCTGTTGTTGGATATTTAGGTTGTTTACAAGAGCAGAAATTAGAAATAATGATGAAATTGTCATCCTTGTATCTAAATTTATACATATATCCATTATTATTTTGTTGAATAAATTACTAGAAGGAGAAGTAGGTATGTTTCGATGGTCCTTGATATGGATAAATAGGTGGGTGGATAGCCCTCCCCAAAGGCTATACAAAATCTCACCAGCCATGCGTTAGACTCGTGCCTACTCACCTGCACTCTTTGTAGGTTTTATTTGTTTAATTTACAAAATTTAATTGAGTTTCGATCTCACAACAATCCCATGAGGTGAACAATGCTATTTCAGTTTAGGACTCTCGTTGAGAAAAATGAAACCGCCTCCGCATGACTTCTGAGTGGCAGACCTGAAGTTGGGATTCAGGTTTACATGACTCCAAAGCCCCTGTCCTCCCCACTGCCCTCCACGCCCAGGTCCGTCCTCAGGAAGCAGGTCGCAGTTAGGAGACATTCCCAAAGTGCCTTCTCTGAGCAGAGTCCTGGGCTTGGGCTGGACAATTCAGAGAACTGAAGGATTGAGTCCCAGCCCTTAAAGTGCTTCTAATCTAGTACACGGGTCAGCAAACGATGGCCCATGGGCCAAACCCAACCCACCTGCTTATGTTTGTAAAAAAAAGTTTCATTGGAACACAGCCACACCCATTCGTTTGCTCAGCCAAGCCCATTGGTTTACACAGCCACGCCCGTTGGTCTGCCTGTTGTCTACTGCTGCTTTTGTTTCTTAACAGCAAAGTTAAGTAGTGGCAATACAGACCATAGGGCCCGCAGAGTAGAAAAGATTTACTATCTGGTCATTTGCAGAAAAAGTTTGCAGAAATAAATAAATAAATCTTAAAAAAAAAAAAAAGCAAGTTAGCAGTGGGTTTGGGGTTGAGATACACATTTTTGGTCTCCCTGTTCCATGCTTTTCCCTACTTACTGTAGCTTTTCATGATGACACCACTGACCACATCCTAAGGGAAGATGAGTTTGAGGTGCTGGGGATCTGGCCAGTGGGTATAGATCATGCAGGGCTTTATTGTATGGGCCATTAATTTTAGGAAAAGCTTACTGAAGAGCAGCTTCTGAAACTTTCAGTGGGCAAAGCCTATTCTCTCCAAGCTTCCCCTTGTCGGGGCACTGGAGGCAGTCGGACTTGATGCATGGACACCACTTACTAATTATGGGACCCAGGAAGATAATTAATCCTTCAGAACCTCCCTTTCCTCATCTCTTAAATTAGGATGATATAACCACCCACCTCCCCTTCATGAGAAGAGTGCATCCTAAGCCATGTGCCTGGCACATAGTAAATGCTCAAAAAATGTTAATTTGTTGTTACTAATATTATGATCATGTATTAACCAGTAGAAGAGAATGGAAGCTTCAGAGGACAAATCCAAGAGTAAAGAGGAATTTTGTAGAACTGCATATACAAATAATGGAGAAAAGAGTCATATCACCTCCCAATCTTATAAATTTGGCTAAAAGCTCTTCCTAAAGCATCCAATCGTTTTTCATATATCCTGCATCAACCTTAGCCTTATCGTCCATCTGGTTCACAGCAGGCAACACTAGGAAGTAGCTCTGAGCCAGAGTTACTCTGGTAATTCAGAATGCCAGGTGACCGTGCTCAGTTTCCCTCCATGCAGGGCTTCCAGTCAGCTACTGGCTCACCTCGTGGCCGGTGTCCCTGTGTGCCTGGCTGGCAAGGAGGCAGTGATCTCAGCCTGCCCTTGGTTACCGTGGCTTCTATGGGAAATGATTACAGTGTTTGAAAACTAATGTCTTCGGTTTCAAGATACCTGGGGAGGATAACTGTCCGGAGAATCTTGGGATGACAATGATGACACCGAACAGTACAGTAGACTGTTTCATTTCTTATCTGAACCCCAAAGTCCTCATCTCTAAAGTAGGGGTACTGCTGTATCCCTCTAAGTGTGTTGCTGGCAAATGAGAGCATAAAATGGGGTGTGGAAAGTGGCACCTTGTCACAGAGCAGGTGACCAGTACGTAAATGGCTTCATTGACTGTGTCGTTCTCGCCATTGCTTCTGCAACGTCATTCGCAAGGCGAGGCCAGTTAGCTCTTTCTGGAACAGGAGGTGATGCTAGCAAAGAGTTAATCAACGAGTGACCCTACTCTTCTTTTTAAGTGAGTTTTTCTTTTTCATCTGCCAGCCAGGGGAGGGGGTTCAGTGCGTCATCTTCGCAGCCACCCTCTTTCCCAGCAGTTGCTGTGACTTTCACTACTCCCAGGCTATCGTTTTGTGTCATGGCCGCCCCTTGTGGTTGAACTGGAGGCAAGAGGGGCATGGCTATCAGAGCAGCTCCTGAGACTAAGCTTCACTTACTTGACCACGTTCTCCTGGAGATGTGATGAGAGGTGGTGGGTTCAAGTGTGTGGAGCACCATTCCAGCCTGAGGCAGAAGACATCATGATGGACTGTTTAAGGGGCATCCCTTCCCCGAGGAGAGAGGCTCATTGTGCTCTCTTATCTAGCTCTTGAGGGTAGAATTCCTTTTTGAACCTGGACCTTGGGCCAGGGTAACTTAAAATGGTGAATCAGCCATTTTTTCAGTGGAAAGCTCAACAAAAAGAGTGACCATCTTAATCAGTTTTGTAAGCATTCAAAACGAATGCAGACTGAAGTACAAATAATATTTTTGGCTTTCTTTTGAAAGACAGAAGTTCTTTAAAAATTTTAAAGGCTTTTGCTCTAAAATTTTCCTCCTGTTAATGCCCCCTTTATCAAAACCCTAAAGCTGCTTGTTTACTTATTATCCCAACCTACAAAGACCCTGATGTTACTAGCAGATCTAAAGCTTGGAAAGAGTGAAGAGGGAGGGTCTTATTAATTCATTCCAGAGACACCAGAGCTTGTTCTGTGGCCAGCTGCTGGCATCCTGTTTTGCTCATCTGTGCTGGGCTAGAGCTCCAACTACCCTTGACCAAAGGGCGTGATTCTTCTAAAGAGAAACCCTCTGATCTGGAATCCCTGAGGAAGAGCTCCAGCTGGATCTAGTCATTCTGACGTTGATGTTGTGAATGTGTCCAGGTGGGCAGGGCCATCACCGACCTTGGTGTGAGCCATCTCCTTGGAGGCGTTGGCTGCCCAGACCAGTAGTGTGCTCATCTGCATCACCTACATGTGTCGAAGTGCCATCTGTTCCCAGAAACAGCACCCACTGTGCATCTCAGTTTGTGTTTCTCAGAGAAAGTGCTGGAGATGGGAGACGCAAAAAACTGGTCACTTGTTAAAAATTTAGGGGCATTTAGGCAACATGCTTTGTCCTTCCAAGAGCACAGGAATTTCCCTTCAGAGAAAATTCCCATTTTTTCCTGAGACGAATTATGATATACTTCAAACTTATGGAGCTAGTCTGATATGTACAAGAGTCCTTGGCAACTGGACTCAGGCTCCAGAATTAGAATATAGTAGAGTGTTCTAGACTTTCTCTGCCTTGGAAGATAAAGACTGTCCTCATTCTTTCATTCAACAAAATATTTTTAAGAACCTACTCTGTGCTAGGTGTTCTCCTTGCTGGAGTTGTAGCAGTAAATAAGCAAAAAGAGTCCCTGCCCTCAGGGAACTTATATTCAAATAGGGAGACAGATGATGTACAAGTATATGATTTTGGGGAGCAATAAGGGCTATGATTTTAAAAAACCAGGATATTAAAGTGAGGGCCATTTTTGGTGGGGCGATTGAGGAGAGCCTCCAAGGAGGTGACATTTGGGCATGGTAGATACTGACAGACGTGTGAATGAATGAATACACAACTCAATGCCAGAGTTCCATATTTTCCATGCTAAACAAGACATGTATATGGACAACATGGTTGATTAGGAATGGGACTGAGCGTGTGTATATAGTTCTCCAAGGCTGCTGTACCAGATTACTGCAAGAAATTTATTTTTTCACAGCTCTAGAAGCCAGAACTCAGAAATCAAAAGAGTTAGCAAGGCCATGCTCCTTCCAAAGGCTCTAGGGGAAGATCCTTCCTTACCTCTTCCAGCTTCTGTGATGCATCCCTGCCGACTCTGCCTCCATCTTCCCGTGGCCTTCTCCTCTGTGTCTTCTTCTGTCTTTGATAAGGACACTTTTGCCATTGGATTTACAGATCCCTCCAGGTAACCCAGGATGATGTCACCTCGAGATCCTGAACTTAATTATATCTGCAAAGACCCTTTTTCCAAAGAAGGTCACATTCACCAAAGTCCTGGGGGTTGGGACATGGACATATCTCTTCGCCGTTCAACCCAATACAGTGTGCAATCTTAGAGAATCACTTTCACACCAGATTTTAAGTAACAATTAAATGTGGCCCCCAAGCAGAGTCCTTTTGCTGCCTGCCTCAGCCACGTGGTTGTGATGCATTTCATGGCAATGGGGAAGGAGCAGCCATGGGTGCTGGCGAGGCAGGTGGTACCGCAGTGTACAGCCAAGCATTGCTGTGGTGTGGCGAGTCCACCCAGCTCAGCAGGCTTCTAGTTAGACTTTCCAGTGGTGACTCCTCTCCTACTTCCCAGGAGGGAAATCACAGTAGTAAGAGGCAGGACTGTGGTTCCTGGTGGAGGCACCTTGTAGCGGACCTTATAGAATTGAGAAAACATATTTAGGCCAGAGGGACAGAGTAGAGATGAGGTTAAAGCAGAGGCTGGGGAGAAGGGGCAATAACGTGCGAATTTGAAATTTCATGAGCGTATGGCAAGAGCTTGCATGGAGGCAGGAGCCTAGGTGAGCTGCAGAATCAGCAGCTTGAGAAGCCAGGACTACAGCCCAAGAGGAGGTTTTATTGCATTGAGCAATCTTCTCTTCTCGGAATGTCCTTGGTGGGTGTGCAGGTGCGCCTGAGGCGGCTATGGTGCTGAACCCACCTCCAGAGGGCGGTCACTCTGCTCTAAGCCTTTCCCAGTCAAGGCTTCTGCCAGAAGAAGGCAGGGAGGGGCAAGTCAATACATCCAGAGCCTGCCTGAGTTGGGGATGATGTTTGCTCAATAATGTGCAACCCCAGCTGTTGCTCCAGGTGCTAAGTTAGACACTTGGTAATTAGTGGGGCTAATTTATTTAATCATGTTTGCACTGTTTTTCTCTTCCCAGTTGTTCTTCTTGTCCTCATCCTTCAGGTTTTCCTGGATCTGCTCCCAGGTGTATGTGTTGGAAGGTAGTGTAGAAGGATGGATACTTCTTGATGCCAGAGATTAGAGCAAGCTCTGGCTTGGGGGAGAGGGTGCTGGTCCCCTGCGTGCTCCGATGGGTTGCTTAACATCGGCATAACTGACATTTTGGGCTGGGTAATTCTTTTTTTTAGGGGGCTGCCCTGAACATTGTGGGATGTTTAGCAGCACCTCTGACCTCTACCCAGTAGATGTCCTGGCTCCCAGTTGTGAGCTCAAAAATGTCTCCAGCCATTGCCCAGTGCCCCCCGATGGCAGATCCTACCCAGTTGAGAACCAGTGTTCTAGATCATGGTATTTATCACAGATGTGTTAACTTGGACTTTGTGGATGAAAAATATCCTTCAAAGTCCATGCAGTAGAGTGGGATGTTGAATGTCCCTTCCTAACCATCTCCCATTGTTCTCTTTTTTGGGCCTGCCTTGACTTGACAAAACCAAAGCCCTAGGCCAGGTAAGGGCTGGCTTGGGGACCTACAACCCCATCTCTTCAAACACAGGCTCTCCTCTGCAGGTTCATCTCTTGAAGTTGAAGAACATGCAAACCTTTTGTCAGCCAGGGAAGGAATAAAGAAGGTTGTGATATATAGAGGGACAATAGGTGGCAGGGTTAGTGTCACCAGGAAGATGAGCAGAACCAGAAAAACCACTTCTGTGTTGAAGGTGAAAACTAAGCTTCACCTGCTGCTCAAATGGAACCCATCCAAGGTGGCAGTCAAGGCCCGGGAGGAAAGGACTTTCCGGTTCCTTGTAGGTGGGATTCCCCCCAGGGCTAGGTCACTCTAATTCACTTCTTAAAGGGCCGCCTGTGTCCTCCAGAGCCTGGGCCTCCTATCAGAGGGTCTGATTCACTTTGAGGTCCCCCACAGATGCCAAATTAGTGCCTTAGGTACAGACAGCAAAATGTATTTGGCAAGTGAATGGATTGATATTTCTTTAAAAAGTTTCCGGATCATCTGAGGTGGATCTGCAAGGACAGGGTGGAGGTAGGAGGAGGAGGTCAAGGGCAGCCACTAAGAGCCCTTAGCCTAGAGCAGCACTGCCTAGTAGAAATATAGCATGAGCCATATATATATATAT